>VZRI01003588.1:106247-192740 GCA_013397515.1 Upupa epops | reverse complement strand
CTTTTTTTTGTGGGTTGGCATCTCCTCCAGATTTTCAGCATCACCTTGTGTTGCTTTTCACGCTACTCTCCCAGTCCTGGGTTCAGCAACACTTAGAGATCTGTGTATGCAGCAAACAATGGCTACCTGGGCTCTGAACAAAACTTGTTGAACAGGACCTGGTGTGCACAACAGATCTTTGATGTATTTTCCCAGTATCTCGAATATCTCACTGCAATCCTCTCTGTTTGCAGCATAAAGTATGGGAACATGAATCAAAGATATTTGGGAATTCAGAACTCTTGAGATTATGGAGGCAAAAATATTTCAGTCCACAAGAAAAGTAAGAGAATATATGTCTCATATAAAAATTCCCTATTCATCTCATGACTTATATTTACAAAGTACTATGTTTGAATCTGTAGATTTTCCAGTGTGAAATTGCCCTGAACAGTTGCTTAATGGCATCTTAATTTTCCTTTAATTTATCATCTTTAGAATTTCTGGCTGTTTCTCCATTAAAATCCGCATTTATCACACATATAATCTACATTCCTTTCTTCCAAAATTGCCCAAAGAAACCATCAAAGGATAAGGCTGCAATCCTAAAAATTCATTTCTTCCGTGTCTGCAGTAAAACAATATGGGAATACGCAGTCACTCGGGAAAAGACAGGAGATTTTAAAGGACATCTAGTAATTCTTTCTGCCTCTCCCTTCTTGGTGCTGTTTGAGACATCTGAGGACATCTAAATCTGAAGTTTCGTTCCTGTCTCAATAACTGAGTCTAATCCAAGCTCAAGAAAAATAACATCTTAATGCTCACTCAACAGCCTTGCTACTGAAGCTGCCTCTACAGACGCCTAAATAACTGAAAACAACTCTGCAGTACGTCCTCCCCAGAGTCAAAGCTTGCACATGTGCTTTAAAAAAAAAAAAGCACTGCAGACTGTGTAAAAGCCCCATCTGGTGATGCCTGACATAACAGTATGTTTCCACCTAATTACAGTACACTTAAAAAATACACGGTGTGTTATTGACACAAAAACAAGTGGATGTGTGTCTGTCTGCTAATAAATTATGCTGGACAGACGAAAAATGTTTCGAACCCCAGTGGAGTGAGGTGACGAACCAGGCTGCCTACAGGATACAGGAAGAGAAACGAACAGCAGAAGCAGTTTTGGGATGGAGGTTGATACATTTGAGAGACGCACAACATGCCAGTTTGGAAACAAAAGTGACCTACACCAGTACGAAACACCTAGAGGCTAGGCAAAAGCAAGAATCGTCGGTTTCCTTGCATACCTGGCCTTAATGACACATGTCCTGTGCTGCTACAATGGGTGCTTAATCAAGCAACTCATTTTTCAGCATGGCTTTGTATTGTCATAGTTAAAAAGCGACATGGTCAATGTGGCAATGAGAAACTTGGACTAGTATCTACAGCTGAGCTACACAAGCCAAAATAGAAAAGTGTTTTAACCACAGTGATACAGAGCTGGATTTGAACACACATCCTCCAGACAAAAGCTTCTATATCCCGTTACCATGACCTGTGCCAGCCAGGCCTCCCGCTCAATCTGTTCCCTTTAAATTTACAAGGAAGGAAATAACAAGAAAGAAGGACACTCTTTTATTACATTTTTCAAATAAAATGTCTGTGCTTTCTCTGGATGGTTCCCGCCCGATTTATACAAGGTGAATTTGACCTTCAAGAGGCAGAACATCTGGGAATGACAATTAAAGCCATCTGCACCCAAGGCAAGCAGGTTGCTCGCTATCCACTCCATTCTGTCGCCTTCAGAACATAGAAGAGGGGGGGGTAATCTCAAGACAGTCATCCCTTTTTTTATTGACTGTCTCCTGTGCTTTTAGAGATGTGAAAATACACAGAACCTGCCTGCACTCCTTCCCGAGGAAGCTCACTGAGGATGCCATGAAAACTCCAAGTGCTCTTGAAGATTTGTGGTTCAGGTTCTATGGGGATCCAGATTCTCTTCCATATTTAATCTAGTATCTATATTCTCACCAGCAGTACTTAGTCCATCTTAATTTAGGCTCCTGCATCTCCTTTATGTGACCGAGTGGCTTGTGCAGTTTTTATTGGAGTCAAAGGTAGTCTGTTCCTGGAGGTACCTCCTTGAGGTTCACCTCTGTTCAGGAAGGCTGAAGATGAAGATGCCTTAAAACAACAGTTAAACTTCAAACCAATGTTCTTTGTAAGCTTTGAGGGCAAGCTCCTCAGAGCTTGCAAATCTTTAAATGTTTGCTGCAATAGGGTAACTTAAAATGCCCTAAAACATCGTTTTGTGAGCTTTTTTTTTTAGAATCAGAGGATGTTAGGGTTTGGAAGTGACCTCTAGAGATCATTGGCTCCAATCCTCCTGCCAAAGCAGGATCACCTAGGACAGACCACACAGGAATGCATTCAAGTAGTATTTAAACCAACTACCATGAATACCTATCACACTGATTTCTGCTATCTCAGTATTCTCTTCTATTCTTCCACTTGCCTGTACCATCTAAATTCTTTCACACTTGGCTGATGAGCAGAACAGGAGGGTTTTGCTAGCAGAGAGGGATTTTGGTGCTTGGCCTAGGGTACTAAAGCAATACACATGTCAGTGAAGTACTTAAGGCACTATCTGTGTCGTGTAGATGTTTGCACAGAGGGATCATATTCACTTTTGGACAGGCAATATAGTGATAATGACTCAATTGGATAGCCAGACCTGGCTAGAATTTCAAAAGCAAGAGCAAAATAAAAAAACAGGGGATGGGAAAATACCCAGCTAACCCAGAACTGGAATCTTTTCTGTGGTATTTGGAGTATTGTTATTATTTTCATTTTCTCTTTGTATATTTTTTTCAGGCTGCTTAAGAACTCCCTGTGTGCCACCTATTGGTCTGACCCATGCTCAGTTCCTTCAGACAAAAACTGGTGCAAGAGTTGTGCAGGACCAGAAGGCAGCAGATGAGAAGCCAAAGCTGTACGGCAAAGCGGTCCAGAAATCAGTAAAAGGAAGTGTTTTTTTCTAGGCAGGTCAAACCAACAGCAGCCCAAAAGGCAGTCACACCCCCTTGTTTCAAACTATGGGTGTGACTCAGATAAAGCACCAATATGAAATCACACCATCACAGAGGTATTTTAGAAATTATTCCTCACCATGCATGACATATTCAATTATGATGCCTTTGGAGATTTAACCCTGCCTTTTTTGAGTGAGAAACCAGACGTTTAGAGAATTAACCGAGATTATATTGACAGGTTTAAGTTTCACAACAATTCCCCTTGTATATGCCCCATAAACACCTTTCTTTCCAGTGTCAGTCATACATTCATTTTCTACCAGAGTAATTCTTTGCCTGGATCCCATTCCCATAATAGAAAGGAAAAAAAAATGAGTGACACCTCAAACAATATTTGATAGTCTAACAACAATTTCTAACTTCAAAGACTATCTACATAAAAGTTGAAGACTTTTGCTACAAAACCAAACCACTGGGAAATCATTTTCCATCTGACATCAATTCCCCAGCTACTAGAGTGAAGGCTTTAACTAAAAGTATAACTTTTACTAGAGGTTCTTTAACATTTTAATCTATGCTATGAGAGAAGTATGTACACAGTCAGGTTATATCGTGTCAGAATTCAACAATGGAGTGTAAGAGAAAAGAGAACTTCACAAACCACAGACAGAAAAGTCCTTCAAGGCCAGTGGGTAAGTACTCAGACACGTAAGTGAGTTATTGGTCCAACAAATTAGGAGATGGGAATATTAGACTTATTAACCCAAAGTTTTTACAAACACAAAAACACAAGATAAAGAAAAAATAAGAATTCCAATGCCTCAAATTATTGTTCTAAATTAAAGGAATTAACTAATCAGAGAAGAATCATCACAGAAAATCACTCCTCTCGCTAAAATGCACGTCTACAAATCATGTATTCAAAACACTGTGCTGGCAAGTAAAGATCTGTAGGATTTGACCATGGACCATTTTCCCTTTCCAGAAACACTGGCTAAACCCCCACAAACTCTTCTGTAAGTCTTATTTTTTTTTTTTAAACCTTCCTTTCATTTCTAGCTGAAGAGGAGATTACACGTCTAAGACATCAAGTTGTGACCTTGCGGTGAATTAAATGGGCGAGCATGTTAAAAGGCTTGTAAATGTATCTGGACCTTTTTTTCCCCCCACCATCTGTTTCATACTTGATATCTTGATAGATAGTAGAGCTTATTACCTACCACTAACGTCATCTCTCCACCAAAGCCTTGTTACTTGAAATACAGGGTCTTTCCTTTGTATAGCAGTGACTAAGTACATTGGAACCCACTTAAATTTGTTTTAAATGCATTAAATTGGTAACATGCAGTGTTGCTGCATACTGGTTTCTAAGTTACATAGTAAAAGCTTAAATGATTAAACCAATTTAATGTATGAAGCAGGCACTCCGTATGGCTGGGAGCAGTCAGGTTTTCCAGTGAAACGTTTGCCTGGCAGTTAGCATTGTGCAGAGGTATGCAGATGCTTTTGCCAGGAGAAAGTGAAATAATTGATGCAGCTGAAAATGACCTTGGTCTTAAAGTCATTACCTCATTCCTTGAAATATCTGAAAATACAATGACAGAAGCAAGGGCCTGAGTGACTACCATGACTTTTACTTTGTCCTGAATATCAGTGTGACATGGGTACATGCCAACAATACATCATTTTCTTGGCACACAGGACAGTAAGAAGTTGGGGTCATGTTTTCAAGCTGGCTTTTCTTTTCACATTTTTTTTGCATGTGCTTGTTGGTTCTGTGTGTCTACAGACTTTTACATGACGTCCTCCTGTCTGCCTACATCTATTTTATAGATTAATGGTACCTGTAACCACTCAGCTGAAAGGTAAAATAATGGCAAGGGTGAGGAAACTGCATTGCTCCATGACATAGGAGAGTGACTCATGGGGTCAGTGCTTTTGTATTGCTACCAAAACATTATTATGCATGGTAAAGTGGTGACAACAAGGTGTGGGACTGTAGCTATGCCTATACAAGTCACATTAAAGGGCTTTCTACCTTTATTCTTTGAATGCACTGAGGAGCTAGAAACATCCTGGCCCAAAGAAGAGAAGGAAGAGATTTTAAACATTGTGAACAGAAAGTCTTGCAACGAACATAACCAAATGTTAGAGGCATCACACCAAGTGATTCTGATGCATCTGGTCATCACAAGGAAAGCACTTCTGCACCTGAAGTTTGGGATGAGCTCATGCCTCAGGGGGAACCTGAGAATCACATTGGTGAAATTGCCTTTAGGAAGAGCTTCTTCAGAAGTAGTGCAAGAACCAGAGCTAAATTCAGACTACTACTTACTTGTGCAATAAACACTCATGTCATGGTCTTAAGGAGGGGAAGCCAGGAAGCTTGTGTGGTTTTGATGGAATCCCCCCTCCTGCAAGACAGCCCATGGCTCTGGGAGGCAACGTGCTACCAGCATGTCCTAGTTTTATCTTTTCATCTCTGACCCTTTCATGTTTTCACTTTCTGTGCTCTGTCAGGGCTAACGCCGAGATGGAAGGTATCTGCAACAGTGGAGATGTAAAGTTTTCAGAGCTGTCATTCCCCATTGATATAGAAATGTATTTTTCCAAATTCAACAGGTAAATAACATAGAACTGTTACAAACACTTGTGTTATCGAAGGTACCTAAGGATTAGAAGAGCATGTATATCATGTACATGTCATACAGTCAAACCTGATTGCTTGTAAACCCTGGCCAGATTAATTTTCATTCAAATCTCATGTAAACAGCATTTCTTATTGTGGCAGCAGGACCTCACTGAATAATCAGATGTTCTCTTACCCAAACCAAAACCAGTTGAGACCTTCCAGCCTGCACTCAGGTCTGAGCACAGATCTGGATTCACTCAGAGTTCAATTTGAAATCCAACTTTAAAATCGATTCTTCATTGTTTAAATCAATGTTGCTGATATAATGCATCAGAGAACCTGTCCCCTTGATGGAGGGTGAATTTTAAAAGCTGAGTTTTTACGGCTATGTCATCACCAGGCATTTGTGGAGTCAAAACAATTGTGAAATGGGATTTTCTGGTAAAATTCTTGTGCGGTCCATTAAACATAATACACAGCAGAGGAAATACTTGATTATGCTTATACACTTCTCTCTGTTTCTGGTAATATTCCAAACGAATACAGCTTTGCCACATGGTTATCTGTTCCTAAAATGGCTTCTGAAGTTTGCAATTCTGCTGTTCTGCCTTGCAGCTGACAAGTTACCCGACACTACAATAGCCAGTCCCTGCAGATATTTTGTATTTGCCCATGACATTATCATTTAAGCAGATTTCCCAGGAATTTCATTCAAGGTCCTTAAAAATACTGCACATATATATGCCTTTGCAGCATTCCCATATGTATATTCTGTTTGGTTGTGTGCTGTATACAAAGCACATGTGGAATCTCCAAGCATAACAAGCAGGATCATTAACTGAAAAATTAATCATGCTCATGCAAATCGTGCGAATTTGCACTATTAGTTCTACTAGAGCTCAGCACAGTGTCTACATAATTTAATACTTCTCTTCAAATCTCTAGGATGGGAATCCATCAGTTCTTAGCTGGCAGCACCAAAGGTGTCATTTTTCTAAGGATATGTATAAATAAAATGAAGATGTCCAAAGTACATGTATAAAGTGATAGGCACATTTTTGTACTCCGTGCTGCATTAGGAGGCAGAGCTCCTTGGTATACATCATTGTACAAAACACATTCTACAGGGTATCAACTGCAATATATCCAATTTGATATAAAAAGCACCTTTGAAGTGAGATGTTATAACAAAAAATAAACAACAGTAATGTTCAACAAATAGAAATATCTCCATCTCAGTGGATTGAGTCTGCCGCATTTTATTTCCCAAGCTGAGTTAGCCATTGCCTCGTGGATTTGCCACAGTCTTTATTAGCAACATAACTTTTCTTAAAAAGGGATACTTTGCATGTATTTGTACCAAAGCTCATAACTCCCACCTGCCTGAAGTATTCCACCACAAAGGAACAGTGTCTGAAAAAGTTGGGTCATCCAATGCTTCAGAACAGCAAGGAAGCCCATGGTGTGAAGTGTCTGGTAAATCCATTAAAGAGATAATCCACAATTATTGCCTTGTCACAAAATCCAGATATCCTGGACCAGAGACAACCTAAGTACTACCAGTATAAAGGAAACATTCCACCATGGCTTGTACTGCCATTTTCACTGACTCAAAGGTGTTAAAGATTATCCTCTTCTCTTACATGTGTATTGCACTCTCTTCAGACATCACGTTCCATTCAAACAACTGTAACAGAACAGTAGCAAAATCCCTTCTCTTAACATCCATTATAAGAAGACATAGAGGAGCTCTTGAGGCACACAGAGGAAAACGTACAGCAATTTAGAACTAGAAACAAATACAAATAATGTAGTCTCTGGAAATTATGGGCATGAAAGAAAAAACAAGATTCCAAGCTTCTACATGAAGCTCATTCTAACACAATCTCTGCTGAAAATCGCTGGCATAAATGAGAAAACATTAAAATAAGTTTCAACACTCACAACATTAAAATAAGTCTCAATGTTCAAAATGAAAATTTGACATTAAAATAGTGTTCTTGGTTGGTTTTTACTTACAGCTTCCTCCATAAATTGACAGATGCAATAAAACAATCTCCTACCCACACCAAAATAACTTTTGGCTGAGCTCTATTTTTGGTGCAAATGTTTCTCTGTTGAGAAATGAGCTTGCTCATGTTCTCACTGGAGTCTTGGAAGCATTTTCTGGCTTTACTGCATGTTCACTGCATCACCATCAGTAAATCACAATCTGTACACCACAACTTAACATCTGTAAAATTGGGAAAGCAATTTCTGCTGTAAAAATTGTTGTCAACCTCAGTTAAAACACTGTTTTGTTTAAAGTTATTGGAATCAGAAATGTTTACAGGTACATATGACTTTTCTAATTCTTAGTAGTATAATCAGTAGATGGATGCATACTGGTCTCGAGAATTTTATTCCAATCTGAGCTAAGTAGAGTGAATGTAGCAGAGAAAGTTATAGATGATTCCCATGGGATTGGCAAGAAGATTTTACATTCAGAAGAAAGGAAATCCAAATTCTGACTTGCCTTTACTCCAAAGCAAATCTCACAAAGATTCTCCATCTTCCAAAGCACACCCTGCCCATTACAGCTATCTCGTAAGATCACACCATAACTCTGACAATGCAAAGAAAGACAAGTTTAAAATTATTATCAGAATTACCTGGATTTACTGACACTGATAGGTTTAAATCCCAAGGGGATAGGTTGTGTCATTAACAGAGAAGGTGAGGAAGATAAAACAGAGGCAATTACTCAGTACTTCATAATAACCTGAACTAGAATTCCCTGAAGCACCTGTGTTTGCCTGACACAATTCATAGGTCAATGCTTGGGATAAAAGATTTTCTTCTTTCTCTCCTTGAAAAACTCTGTTACTGCAGAGAGACATGGAAGGAAGCAGTCCCTGGCCACCCTAAGCATAAACACTGCTGACACAACAGCCCTCAAACATGAAGCCAGTGTCCTTTGCATACGCACTCAGTCCCACCAGCAGTGGGAAATCCACACAAATCCTGTCTGTTACCTCCAGACAATTTAAATTTCCTGAGTAAACAGAAAGTCAATTGGGAGAATTCATTAGACACCCAAAACATGTAACTTGCCTCAAAGAGACTTGTCTCTCTCTTGGTTGCTACCATGATTAACAGACACATAAACTCATCTGTGGGTAATTTAAAGCCCAGAACTCACTGAAGCAATTCAAATTATCTTCTTGAAGAGTTCTTGCTTCTCCACCGTTTACAGCAAAAGCAATCTCTTGACAGGTACCATAAGCAAGGATCATCTTCAAAAAACCAATAGAGTAAATCGAAGACTGCTTTTATTTTCATGCTGATGGCCCTTGGGTACTTGTGGAGCAGGGCAGATTGCAGGACAGTCCTGTGATGACTGCAGAGTCCTTACCAAGCCCAGCTGAGTTACAATCTTTAAGGAGGAACAAAAAGAAAAGACTTTTTCCCTTTTGTATCCAGACATGTGCTGGTCCTGGCATCTCCACAGGCTCACAATAGAAGACCTACCTTATTCATGCTGCAAAAGATCTGGAACCTAACACTTCTTTTGGGCACTCAGTCCTAACTGGCAGGATTTGTCTCTGACACTCTCGTTTCAAGACAAGTGTCAGCAGGTGATGAACTTTGTATTCTTTCACTCCTGCAGCTTCAGAGTCTGGATTTCTGTTTCTGCAGAACTTATGAATGGCAAATGTCAAGCTCTTTGTGGTGGTTTTCTTTCAAAGCTGAAGTTCTGGTGTCAGAAAATAAGGATAAGCAATACTTTTCTTTCCTCCATCCTTTATTTTGCAAGGTTTTACACTGAAGAACTAGAATTGTGTTGCCTGGTGTACAGTGAGCACAAATCATACCGTGCCTCACCCACTGGGCTGTATGCGTTGGTGCACCTGACAGTCACACATGTGATATTGTAACCACACACCTTGCAGAGCTGCACTGTATTAGGTAGCTATTGTTAGCTTTTAATGTGATTTAGTTTTGGTTAATTAGTTCCACCTCATGAGGCAAAGGTCTCATAATTACACTTTGCAGGGTCTTCATTAGCTGAGCAAATTGCTCAGTTCAGGGAATCTCTAGCCAAGACTGTGGTCACTGTATAAGGATTTGACAATGAAAAGGATGACGGAAGTTGTACTGCAAACCTGCCCCTCAGTGAGCTAAGAGCTCATGCTGGTCTGAAATGACTTGGACAAGGCTACTTAGAACAATTTGGGCTAAAGCAAAGCAAATAATTTGGCATGAAAGTTCAGCCCTTAGGCTTTTTCTGATTCACTCACATCTTGGTCCATGAATTGCATACAGTCAAAGATATTTCAACTAGAGTGGCTTGTGGACCTGTTACTTTGCCTCTGCCTTTGATGATTCAAACTCAATTCTAAACACACATCTACAGCTCAGTTATTTCAAACTAGGGAAAATCACAAAACTATAATGACAGGCTTTCGACAGAATGTAAGCTCATCCTTCAAGCTTTGAGTCTGGATCATCTCATTACTGCTTACACAGTGCAGGATTTTCCTTCCCTAGTAGATTACCCTGTGAAGCAAACACAGAAACACCTAATTTGCACAGAATTTTGTTGGAAGAACAAGAGAGGAACAGAAACATGACCAGATCACATATTGCTTTGAAGCAGCATCTCTAGTGGCACAACTAGTGCTGCTCTAAGCAGCTGCCATGTGGACATTTTGTAAGCAATTTCTTTTTAGATGAGGAGGCTGAAGACCCCATAACCAACCACAGACAACGTAGCTTGTATGTTTTTCTGAAGACAATGAGACACTACTGTCCTAGACCAGGGCTTCGTGATGGTAGAAACAGTATCCCTTTCCCAAGCGCTCTTTAATACCCCCTCCTAATAAAGAGGGATTCCTCAGGAAGTGCTGTACCTATTACCCACATGTTAATACCAGCTTGGGTTTCATTATGACTAATGCCATTACAGTGAATTCCAAGTGAATTATTCATTATTGGCTACTTCATTTAAGGCCTTTGGCATCTGACATGTTTTCCACATTGCTTGCAAAATGTCTGTGGTAGGAAAATGCTCATAGGTGCCCTTGGCAACTGGAGGCTGAGAATCTAACTGTTTTGCTTTGTATCCAGTGATGAAAGATTAACATTCGTTTTTAAGAGAAAATCTTTTACTTCCCATGACTGGTCTCCTTCAAACGAAGATGATGAAGGAAGTAGAACACTCCCTTATGAGGAAAGGCTGAGGGAGCTGGGTCTCTTTAGCTTGGAGAAGAGGAGGCTGAGGGGTGACTTCATTCATGTCTATAAATATGTGAGGGGTGGGTGTCAGGAGGATGGAGCCAGGCTCTTCTCAGGGTCATCTGGTGATAGGATAAGGGGCAATGGGTACAAGCTGGAACACAGGAGGTTCCATATCAGAACGAACTTTGTCACAGTGAGGGTAAGAGAGCATTGGAACAGGCCGCCCAGGGGGGATTGTGTAGTCTCCTTCTCTGGAGATGTTCAAGACCCACCTGGATGTGTTCCTGTGTGACTTGGTCTAGGTGATCCTGCGGTAGCAGAGGGATTGGACTAGATGATCTTTCAAGGTCCCTTCTGATCCTTAATGATTCTATATAATAGACTGGATAGAGGCTGAGACACCTATCTTGGTTCTCAAAGCGAGATATGTGGTCTTGCCTTAAAATAAAAGTAAATACCATCTTCATTACTCTACTTCACAACTACTGCCAAAGAAAATGTCTCAGGTTTCCTAAAAACTAAGGCAAATCAAAAAAATCCAATACTCCTTAAAGTCACTGCATCTCTCTGGGCTTTAGACTGAAATTTCTAAAGCAAGAGAAAGGATTACATATTTTCTCATCCCTTTCTTCTGCCTATGGTTAATTTTTCAAAGTCAGGAAACCCTTGGGAGACAGATGTGCTATTACAGTATATGGGACCTGACTTTAGTTGGGACCTGAAGGACTCCATGTCACAGCGTGGCCAATGGAGCAGAGCTAATGAGTCATTTAGCCAGGCAGTCACCATCTCCTTCTTTTTTTAAGTGCAGCTCACCACATTTTTCAACTTGAGGTTCAGTTACTACAGTTGGAGCCTTTTCCCAAGAAGGTTGACATGTTTTATCCTGATACATAACATCCTCCAGTTCTCTCCCTACAGAGAGCTGAGCTTAAAGGAATTATCAGAGCTCAAGGTACCTGGTAGTTGAGGACTTACCAATTTCTTACAGGCTTAAAAGTAGATTTATATTTTTTCAGACTACCCACATCTGAAAAAGTTACCTTCGTGTCTAATGTGCTCCCCTCCCTGTGCTCAACATTCTTTCTTGTGCTCCCCAGGGGACACAGGCACATGCAAGAAAACTAGAACAGGCCTTTGGCATAACCTGGTCCAACACAAGATCCCATCTTTGGGAATGGCTACAATAGGCATTTAGGAGAAAGTGTATAAGAAATGACGCAAGTATGAAATTCTCCCTATCTTCTCCATTTCAAGCAATTTGTGGTCTAAGGACTTCCTGAGCTGTAGCCTATATCTGCGTCATCTAAGTTAATAGCCCTTCAGAGACTTCAATTCACTTGCTTCTCAAACTTTAGATACTAAAGCATCCTGTAGCAACGAGTTCCCCAATTTAATTATGCATTGTGTGAAAAAGTAGATTGTTTGCAGCATGTTGCACAATCATTTCATTTGGCGCTGTGTAGCGTTATAAGAAATAGCTAATAACCATTCCCAACAATCATTTTTCCATATCTGCTCATTTTAAACTGGCAGTGGATAAACAATACTGGAACGTACTGAAACTGCAAACTGCAAACAAATCTGTAAGGGCTTGCACGAGGCAGAGGGAAGTCTCCTTGCATATGTATATATATGAACCATATGTATATGTATGAACCATATGTATATGTATGATAAATATATAAATGCCCTAGTAATATTCTCATGCATAATTTCAAAGCTGTATAAATGTGGAAAAATACTCTTCACTCATGTTTGGCTGTTGCCCTATCTTAAGAACTCAGAAAAAAGTTGCTTCTGTCCTCAATACCATTTACACTGAAACAAAGATTTTTATAATACAAGATGTTGACATTTTACAGTACAAAGATTTGAAATCCTGTTAATTGCAGTTAAAGTGAAGTTTCCTTCCTAACTTAAAGCATTATCCATTGCTTTTCTGACCAAACACCATCCTGAAGAATTCATGCTATTCCCTTGCTGCATCACGGCAATGTTATCTAAATAAGAAGGCAACAGTGAAGAAGTTTGAGAGACCCATGGGATGATTCCTAGCTGCTGGTAGTTGATGTAAAATATCTAACTTTGGCATGGTTTTGGACAAGCCTTATCAATAGCTGTAATGAGAAATGACTAACAAAGGGCTCTCTGTACAAACAGCAAATGAGATGCTTGCAGACAGAAGGGCATTTACTCTGAAGGAAAAAGAATGAAGTCCAGTGTTCCCATTCACTGGCCCTTCACCTAGAGTTGTTTTATTGTTGCTAGTGTGTGTCTTAAGTGCCATGAAGAACAGCACATGCTACTACAAGGATGTCTTATTTATTCTGACTTCTTCTCCATAACCAAGCACCAGTGTCATTATCAGATGGCAAAAGTAAACTAGCGATAAAATCCTGGCATTTGTTTTCTTCAATAGTCTCTAGAAAAGCCTGTGTGCCACATAAGTCAAAGCTGGAGACATAATATTGTCAGCATGTTTAGTTTCCAAAACAGTGACTGTAGTAAATTAATACACAGGTAGAAATAATTGCATCACTCACTGGTAATTTATAAATGCAGAAATCTGTTTTTCACTTTTTAAAAAGTCTGCTTTAGACAAGGGTAGAAAAAGAAGTTAAGACTGATGTCAGAACTGGAGCAGCGATGACTGGGCAGTGACAGCTTGTTTATCTGGAAGTAATGAGACTGAACTCAGCTCTCTCCTGAAGGGCTGCTTGTAACTAGTATGAGTCTGCCCTGAGACTGGGCGGTCCTGTCATGAGCCTTCACACATCATAGTGAACAGCCTCCAAAAATTCACCTCCTACACTGTGAGAGCACAGGGAACAATAAACTGAGTATTTTGATTCAAAGTGGATTAAAACTCACTGAAAGAGTCCCATAAATTTTACCTGGCACAAGGGATCTGCTTTATCATAGTCACACAGCTGGAGCTCCTGCACTGGCCTTCGGAGGTGTCTTTGCACTCAGTAACCAATAGTGGGACCAGCCTTGCTCCCATCAGCTTCCCACTGACACTGGAAGAGACCTCCGCCACATGGAATATTTAGTCTAAAGGAACTCAGGAGGCCACCCCTCTCTCAGTGACTGAATAATCCTGGTGGTCTGGACAGAGGCATCATAGGAAGTAGGGAATGGTACTGTGACATTATTGAGCTGCTCCTTGCTTTCATTTCTGTGGGGAAGAAAAATAAGCAAGAACCAGCAAAGACCCTGCTAAATCCAGAGATGTGAAACCAATTAGTAGGCCAGCTCAGTAACAGTAAAGTCACTGTCTACAGCATGAAATGTTATAAAACAGAACAGAACACAAAAAGAAAAAAAAAGATCAAATCAATAAAGAACAGTCCATGCCAAACAATAAGCCTGCAGGTGCTTGCAAGGTGCAAATTCAATATGAATAGTGGCACTTTCAGGAAACCAGCTATGACTGAGATGAAACCGAGCAGCACAGAAATTCAGAAGCGAGTGAGGATGCTTTTTCAAGAGATGTCGGGATTTATTTTGTTCCTAAAAGAACCAGACAGTTAATCCACCCTGCTAGCAGGTGCGTGATAGTAGGTGATTCCTTGCAACAACCTCTATAACTGTTCTCATTATATTATTCTCCAGATGGGTATAGCAGTAGAGTGAGACAGGGCAGAGGAGAGAGATGGAGAACCCATTTGCCTGGCTAGCAGTGTAACTGATGATGTAAAAGCAAAGGGCCCACTCAAACAGGATTTCTTGAGCAGGCATGACAGACAAGTGGCTCAAGTGTCTCTACAGACACCAGCTTCAAGGCATCTTCGGGAATCATGGGAGGAGGGAGGAAGATGGCAGGCTCTGATGTATTGGAGCAATGACTTTGATTCAAGTAGGAATGAGGCAACCTTGCTTAAGGACAGAAGGTGAATTTTTCAAAGAATTTATAATTGGGTGTTTAAAGTATTGCTACCAGTATTCCATAAAATTCAGATTTTGGCAATAAAGGTTTCTAGGAAAACTAATAATTGTTCCCACTTTGATTGATTTCCAATTAGCTCCCACTGAATGTTGAGACATTAAGAGAAAATTTGCTTCAGATTAACAAATAGATTTTTTTTTTGTATCCAATCAATCTTAACATTTTTCCAATTCCCCCCCCCCCGTTTTCCCCAGAAAACAAAGCTGACTCATTTCCAGAAGGTGCAGCAGCACAGAGATGTGCAGAACCCAGCAGCTGGTGGAATATGGTTTCCCCAACATTTCTCTAGGCAGCTCTCATCATCCGCAGCAGCATAAGTTGGTCACATCTGCTGACCTCCTAAACAGTGTGGTTGCTGTGAGTAATTCTGGTTTTTCCCACGCAGTGAATAATCCCTACAAAGTGTCACGAACCCTAAGCCTGTCCTTACCACCAACTTTAGAAGGAAGAAGACTATAGAATGATTGGATTATATTTTCAAATAATGGAAAAACATCCAGCTATGCTAAACAGCGGAAAACACCCCATCTTCCACAGTGACCCTGCAGAGCAGACTCTGCTGCACATTCCTGAATGCTGGATCCCTGGAGACTGAGAAAATCATCCTTATTTATTTATTTAAATTAAAAATTGTAGTTGTGACCTCAGAGGTGTATGTTTATTATCAGCTCCAATGCACTTGTCACAGCTTTGGCTGGAAGCAAAGCCAGGGGAGGATTTTAAAAGAAGAAAAATCCAAGAAGTTCCTTCATTTCAAATGTCATTATTTTTTGTTCCTAATCAGAATACAGATAGTCTTTCAGATTCCAAAGCCTTTGGATTAGTGGTTTTAAGCATGATGTCATTTTCCTGCCTATATGACCACAGCATATTCTTACTTGGAGTGTTTGGTAACAACAGAAAAATAGCTGTGGAAACCTATGTGAATTTCTCCGGTCAGAACTCAGGAGTAGACAGGCAGCACCTCTGTAAGGGGAAGTGTCTGCTCAACTCTGATCCTTTCCAGAAATTGATGCTTGGCCAGAAAAACTCCTCAAGTCCTACTCACAGGCTTATGCAGTTACCTGTTTCAACTACCCATGTTTTATGTGCACATGTAAAGTGAAGATAGTTTGCCTTTTAAAACAAACCAGGTAGAAAAAGAAATTAGTGGAGCAGATCTATTCCACTTATAACTACATTATGTTATTCCAGAGCCAAATTTCATCCATATGTGAATTGTAACCCTTCAGTGACTTAAAGCATAAGCAATTCCTGGTTTGCCATCTCCCTTTCTTCCTCAAACACACTTATGTTCCCTTTGCAAACAGGAGCACTGGCATGTGGTATTTATTTTAGAATTAGCATTGGTAAGGTTTTTTGAGCTTTAATGATCTGAAAAAAAAAAAGTAATAATTTTCATAAGTATTGTTATCATTCCTCAGTTTCACTCTTATCTCTGTCTTGGCACAGGAGAAGAGGGCAAACACCAAACTAGGATGAGAGGACAAGGGATAAAAGGTAATTTGGCTACAAGAGCAAACCAGCATTTGGTCAACCCTCTTGTAAACTGTATCTAGATAACATGAGTTTGGGTTTTCCAGGGATTTGATTGCTTTTGTGTATCTCATTATGGATGCATTTGCTGCTTGTGTCAGCAACTGGCTCAGCAGCAGCAGTTTTGTAGATATTTGGTGTTCCTATGGAGAGCTTTCATGAGCCTGTCAGGCTGTCTCATGCTTTTGGATCATACACTGTCATATGTGCTCAATAAAAAATCCACCCTTAGTTGTCTCTGCTGATCCTGAGCAGGTGGCTTTGAAGCAAAAAGGGTTGCTCTCACATGGTCAGGTCTGTTCTTAAAAAGCCACCTGGTATGATGCCCTGGGATGTTGCAGCCTGCTCGGGTGGATGTGAAGTTCTTCTCTTAGCTCCACTGGACAGAAACATGAAACCACCCTATTCCAGCCCTGTCTTTTGCACAGATCAAGGCACACATACACACTGCATGTACAGCAGTTCCGTTAATGCATGAAGAGCATCCCAAAAAGCCATCTTCCCAAACCTCTCTTGTGCCTCGTTGCCAAGCCCATTCATACTGGAGTGATAATAGTTGACAGGAATCAGTTTAGTTTGGCTGAACAGGAGGCATCTTAAGGAAAAAATATGGTTTCAGAGGCCCACCTAAAAAACCTAAGGCTGGACTCTGTCTGAGAGCAGAACTTGGCCTCCTGTCTCCACTCCCACAAAAAATGCTTGTAAATGTTATGCTCTATGGCCTGCATCCCTCCACCCCCCCACCCCCCCACATTAAAAACTGAGTGAATTTAGTGCTTATAAAACCAAGCCAGTGATAGCAACTGGCTAGAACCAGATGTTAGGAAGATTGGAGCATTTCATACAAACAGCTCGCGCACACATAACTACTCAGAAGGATGTAGCTGCATTACATATTCTCAGTCAGGTTACTGAACAGATTGATTTCTGAGGCAATATAAAAGCACTATGCCAAAACCTCATGGCTTGAGAAGAAGGGGGGAAAAGTAGAGTTGTCTGTAAGTATCCACATGTCTAGATGGGAACAGAAGATATACAATCCCCCATCCTTTGCAGCTCTGTCCTTCCCTGCTGTCCCAGCCAGCGGTGCATGACAAGCCCAGCAGGGACAGATGTGGTGCTCAGTAACATCTGTAACAGGGCAAGTCACTCAGCTTTGGAGGAGAACAAGTGTTCCAGTACATGGGACAAGATGACCTCCCAGGATGTCCAGCTCCACATGTACCTGATGCCATATGGACGTCAATAGCCACATGGACTGCTTTAGCCACCACCATTCAGCTTGCAGAGAGCTCCAAATACTTTCAGGAGGACTTGTACCAAAAATAGTGCCTGAAAGAGCTAGCATCTCTTTCAACAAAGCACGGAAGGTAATGGGTGCAATCTGCCAGTAAGCCCTATTGAAACACAAGTCTGCGGAGCTGGCTCCCTTAAGGAATTTGAGCTGTTAGTTTTAATGGCTTAAAGGTTGGGCTGGTTTTTTTAAACAAAAACTGGATCAGTTTTATTGACTCAGAGTGAAATGTTTCCATTTATAGCTGCTGCTCTTTGAGATTTTTGTTAAAAGATTTAAACAACCTTAAAAAGTCTCCTTCTCTGGTTCCACATCCTCTGCTCCATTCAGAGCATCCACAGTTGGATTTATTCGAACACCAGGGCCTTCCAAAACTCAGTTTTGAACTTTTAGGCTGCACACAGCCCTATGATTTCCATGGCTGCAAAGATTTCAGAGCATCTAGCTACCAGCAGGGCCTCATCCTGTATTGGTGCTAATGAAACCCTTTCCAAAACTTGTCCCACCATGCAGCCTGCCTTGCTGCCAGTCCCTACTGACCATCAGACAGCACAAACCCCAACATAGCTACAACTCAGATCCTTGTTTGAATATTTTTTCTTATTTTATTTCTGTTTCACAGACTAAAAGGAGTCATCTCATCCCTCACTCAAGCTTTTGCACCCCATATGATCTGCACCCCACCTCACAGCATACCGCTGTGATGCCCATCACTGATAGGTTGTGATCGCACCATGAGATCGAATGACAGCAGCACCTTAAGCCCCAGCAAGCGTAGGGATTTATGGGTGACACCTCCTTTGGAGATTCTACTCCTGCACGCTACATCCCTAATGATGACATCAAGATTGCTAACTTCATCCACAAGACAATTCCTTTCCAGCTGGATTCAGCAATCACTGTTGTCTGAGTCAAAGCTCCAAGTTTCTGTTCCCACTACACAGCAGGAGTAGCATATCGGCAGACGCAGCGCTTCCACAGTGCCATCTCTTCCTTCCCATAACCAGGGCACCATCACAGTCTCTGTCTTTCTTTTCAGGCCATGACCACGTACCACAAGAACTTCTGCTACTGAGACTACACAAGACATCACCTAAGTTCACTTTTACACATGTATCACCCACCTTATTAACCTGCTTTCTCCAAATTGTAGAAAGACAAAGATCTAGGATCTTCTTCAGCCATCTCTGCAGCATGAACTGGGATCACAGGTAGAATCTGGGATGAGAAGGGAAGTTAGCAGTAATATTGGCAACAGTGGTGGTGGGTGCAATTTTAACCCAGTGACTCAAACTTGGCAAGCAGGAAAGTTGCAATGTATTAAACTGTGACGAGTTTACAAGAGCTGAACATCTAAAATACAGCTCTGCAAAATTACTCCTGAAAGCAGGCAAGCAAGAGCATCTCAGACAGAATGGGGAGAATATTGTTTTCACAGGAAACACTCTGTGGGTGTGTTATAAGTTCTGTTCTTTGGCCTGTCACCACATTATTTCTGCAGTTCTTGTATTTCTCTCTCTTTTCTGATGCTCAAGCACTGTCCTGTGATACAGCAGAAGAGCATTTATGGCTAAAATTACAAAAGTGGTCCATTATGCTTTTTAAGGTAGTAAAAAGACTGCTGTTTGTCACAGCTGTCTAGAGCCCCAAACACCTACAACTGGCAAAGCTATGATCCCTTTTCCTCTCCCCCAGCCCAGGCTGAATCAGTGCACGTGCACACACATTAAAGTATGTACAAACAGCTCTTTTAATGTGCTCGCCAAAATAAAAGAAGAAAAAAAATGGTGCTTCAGTGAGGCAAGAGGTCAGAGCATTCCTAAGTACTTATTTCAGAATAGCTCTGCTTCGGCTGCTGCTTCCTGGCTTCCCACAGCAGCCACACCAGCTTTCCTATCTCATGGGGCAGAGGAGCAGGGTGACTCATCTCCAAAGGGCTCTTTCCAGAGGTGAATAGTCTCCGCATGTCCAGAAGGAAAGTTACAAAGAGCTGGGAAAGGAGTAGAAGAGCTGACCACTGCAGAGATCGCTCAGAAGACCAGGAAGACCCAGCCCTATGTTGATCCAAACCAACCCTTAGAGGTCTCTTAAATTCAGCACAGAGTCACCCACTCCCTTACCTCTTCTGCAGCTTCCCCAGGGAAAGAGAATATTAGAGACAAGAGGAATAGACAATTCTCCAACAACTCTTAACTCCCATGCTCTGTCTAAGCAGAGGCAAAACTTCACAACCAATAAAGCCACCTCCAAGCAGCACATCTCAACTACCACCTGTCTCTGCTCCTCCCCAAACCTTTATAAAGTCAGGCCTCACCTGCACAGCTCAGCCTCATTGGGTCCTGTTTAAAACAAGTGGGGAAGCCTAGCCCAGGCCCTATTTCAATTAATTCTGTTAACTGTAATTTCCCTTTGCCAGCTGTGCTGAGGAGTGCACACATCTGGGACATCTTCAGCAATGGGGAGGTTCATCCAGGCTGTTACTGAATTGCTCCCATCTCATCAGAAACCAATAACTGAAGGAGACTGGAGGCAACTCTATATGAAGCAAAGGCTCTTTGAGAGTTCATTCTGGTTACACTGGGATCATATTTCCCCTCAGAAATGGTTGCAGGAGGCTCCAGTTACAACCTGATGAGGCTCTCACAACTAAGGTGTCAGAATCTCTCTGTGAACATTGGCTAAAAAAGACAGATCTCAGGTCACCAACTCACTGGAGTTGGGTTCAAATGGCAGAACAGGTGCAAGAGAACAGATTACTTTCTGTAAGGTCTTTCCAGCCTGAGATGCAGCACTATTGCAGATAAGGCATTCATGTTGGCCCTGTAAAACCAGGCAGGGACATGTGTGGATGGAGGAAACTCCAATCTACTCATTACCTGTGAGAAGGTCTGAATTTAGTCTTGAATTTCAGTGTGATGTGGAATTAAATCATCCACATCAGTCTAATTAACACCTTCTACACTACAAGGGCAGACAAAGCAGCTTTGTACTATTAACTCAGGCTGAACAGGTTACATTAGAGCCTGGCTAGACAAAGCCTAGGGTGCCACTGCCCAGGTGGACACAGCTGGAGTTCTCACTGGTTCTAAGCTGCCTCTGTTGAACTAACACCACTGAATAAAACACCTTAGTTTGTTTTCTTCCTAATGAAGAATCGATGGTCCCATCTAATAGCAAATAACATGGAATCACAGTCAGTTACTGGGCACAGGGCTGCTCATCACACCATAGCTGGAAGGAAAAATAAATAGCAAGTGAGCTCTTCAGAGCAGATGAGGGATTCTTCTCCTCTCTCTGTTAGGCCTGTACAAACCTCAGATTGGAAGTCTACTCTCATTTGAGGCCTTTGGGTACTTGTACAGTATAAATATTTACTAATAACATAGAGCAAAAGCAGGAATAGTAATTTTTCTCAGTGGCTTAGGGTTAAGTACAGGGCAATGGCATCTTAAATCCAGATGTTCTCCTTTTGGGATTTGCCCATGAGGCATATTCTCATGAGATTTCTCCAGCGTGTTGATTTGGATAGTAGCGAGCACTTTTAGCCCAATGATATCATGAGCAGATGACTCAAAATGCTCAAGGATTTTAGTTGTGAATTCCAGCATTTTATTTTATGACTAATGCAGGGAAGAAAGTTTTGCAGATTTCATCTTCTCATCCTTCTGTACTTCTATCCCCAGATTTAAAGGATATTCAACTCGGCCTGAAGAAGATTTATTTAAAAACATGTATTTTATAGAAATAAAAATACTGCATGTGCTTGAGTAGGTGTGGGAGCTGTTCCCATGGCACTGGTGGAATAACTACTCATGACCAACAGACACAGACAATGGAGATGTTGGCTTCTTTGGGAGAGTAAAATAAATACAGGAACCCCCCTTAGCACTGCAGTTGTAGCAGGGCACAATATTTCATGCCTCCTTGTCACCTGTGCTTGAAAAGAGTATCTCAAAAGTTAAGGTTCTTGCACCTTTGGCCAAAGCAGATCCTTTATATAAAATACCCTGGATGAGATAGGGGAGGGTGCAAGGGTACATGGAGATACACATCATTTACCAGCTGTGAGTGCACGAGCAAGGAACATATTTAAAGATTGAGCAAATGTTCACACCAGAACCAGAGCGAATAAATAGAGAGAATTCATTGGAAGTGAAACTGGGCTGAAGTGTCCAATGCAGTTTCACAACATCGTCAATTCAGGGCTTGCACAGGGGTAATTTTTCTCTCTGTCCAATTCACTAAGGAGTTGCACGCTACTTTGGTGGATTTTCTGCACAATTACAGATTATTGCCATGGTAACAGATGCATCACATGACAACTGTGTTACCTCAGAGACAAGAAACAGCTGCTTAAAGAACCAGGCATCCTCCAGGAATGGAGATATTTATTTTCTTTTTTTCCTCTTGGCCTCATATTGTTTTAGGAGTCCTTGATGATTTTCTCATGGATGCAGCTTTCATCATGTTGATAGTTAAAAATGTTTCAGTGCATCAACTGAGAGTTATTTTCTCCCTTGTAATATTTTTCCCTTACCAAGAAATGCAGCATATGTTTGAGGAAGAAAAAAAGAGTTCCTGTAATCTGGGGAGAGACTAAACGGTGTTTTCCCCTCTCTCATCAGTATCTCTCTCTAGTGCTGCCATTTTGTTTTTATTAAATAAGAGTATTGAAACTTTGCTAATAATATTATTTGAGAGAAATCCCAGATCCTCTGAACTCAAGGCTACTTTGACAGCGCTTTGAGGGATACCAGAAGTTCTCTCTCAGGCCATATTCTGCCATCAGATCCAAATCTCTCCCTGCCGCAGGTACGTCTGAAGCACCAGACACACATTAGCTACTTCAACTGGCCAGTGAAAACCAACAGATGATATATGGATGATATATACTCTTGTACAGTTCAGTAATTATTCTTTTTACCCATGAAAAAGAGAAGTTCAGACATATTCAGACATTTCAAGGCCAGGTTGGATGGGGCCTTGGGTAACCTGGTCTAGTGAGAGGTGTACCTGCCTATAGCAGAGGGGTTGGAACTAGATGATCTCTGTGGTCCCTTTTCACCTAAACTATTTCATGATTCTATGTTATTTATTGCTACCTTGAATTTTAGGCGCTTTTAAAGAAGCTTCTTTTAAAAAGCTTTGCAAAACAAGGTAGCCAGTTGGGATTTTTCACTTCCACCTGCCAATTTATTCTACTTCTTCAGTGCATAATGTATAATAAAACCCTCTGGTTTTTATCCCTGTTTTACAACTTGTTCTCCTGCTAAATATTATCTCCTATCTACCTCAGGGGAGTCTGATGGAGCCCACTCCACTGCACTAGGCTTGGCACCAATGGTGCAAACTGGTCCCAGCCTGACACAGCTCTGACCATGAATCATCTCCAGTGCCCATTCTGTAACAGCCAGCCATCACTGAAGACCCACAGCTGCCTCAAAGTCACTCTCCTCCCCTGCTGCCAGGAGCTGGCAGAGGTAATTAAGGACCTCCCAGCTCCAGGGCTGGTGCTTAGACAGCCAGACCACTTCAGCCCACAGTGAATGTCTGATTAATTAAAGGCTTATAATTAACCTTCATGGCTGGAATTTCCCAAAGACCTTCATGGGCTGAGGTGCACAAATCCCATCGACTTGAGTGGCAGGCTGGAACCAAATCACTTTAGTCTGTTGCTGGGAATCCCCCTGTGTGCCAGCAAAATAGCGTTTCCCTTTCCCAGGTTTGGACGCGTGCTCCCAGCCTTGCAGAGCTGCTGAGGCCTCAGAGGGAGGTAAAAAATAAACTCTGCACAGAAAACATTCTGTTTTCTCTCTGTGCTACCATGATGACTGCTTATGTTATGGGTTTGCTTGATCAGAGATCAGGGTTGACACCAAGCTGTGCCTCACCTGGTGGAACTACTCCAGATTTACCCCAACACAAAGGAAAGCAAGAGTCTGCTCCAGAATTTTCATGCACATAGACTCAGTAATAAGGACTCAGGAAGAGAAATGCATAGGATATGTGAAAGAAACACAGATGTTTTTTCTTTAAGAGATTTTTCAATCTCTTTCAGGAGTCAGATGTTTCTCCTGCCCCAAACGTTAGCTGGGAAGCCACCTCGGCGTGAGGCATTTTTGTTAATGTGTCCATTGCCTTAACGTGGTTTTGACCAGTTAAGTATTTCTGGTAAATGAAATTGTGCTGTACAGCTTAATTTAGCTCTGTTATTTTGTTGTTGTTGTTTTTATTTGACCACATGGAGCTCAGTGCCTTGTAACCCAGTTCCTCAGCCTATTTTTAAATTTCATATGGACCTTTTTCAGTCATTTGTAGCTATTTTTAGAAGCATGAGAATGCAAGGGGCAAACAATGCTGCTTTATCATTGAGAGCTTTTGTTTCACATGCACACAGGATCACAAGTGAAATGAGTTTGTTCAGCTCTCAGCTCAGGCCTCGATGAGGAGAAAATAACAATTTAGGCAGTAGTGATGCAAAGCAGACCACAGGGATCCCTTCAGTACCTGCACTCCAGATCCCAGAGATCAAACTGTATTAAACTAGCTTTGAAAAACTCAGCAAGACCTCACCTAGGTTCCACCCTACGTATTTTCTAGATAATCCTATCCCCTGCTTACTTGTTGAACCCAATAAACATTTTTGTTTCCACTTGGTGGCANTCCTTAGCAAAGTAAGAGCAGAAAAGAAGCCGACTGAAATGCCCCAAACTTAAACAAGGCATTAGGCAGAATTAACAGACTAGACCTCCAAGCCATCAGAAATTCCCGGTTGAATAAAAGATTGATTTCAAAGACTCAAAGATACCCCAAGGCCAGCATTTCCAAACAAGACAGGAGCTGATTGGAGCTGAAGCATTCCTCTTGTTCAGTGCATTTGAGTGAGCACTTTAAGTCTCCAAAGATTGAACTATAAAGAGAAATTAGTTTATTAATAATTCACAGGCTCCAAGAAGAAAAAATGTCAAAAGCATATGGTCACGAACAATGCTGATTTTATTTTCCCTTTTTAGAATTGAGCAACATGTAGAAAAGTGGAGGGTGTCGAGCTCAAAAATTTAATTCAGGGCATTCTCTCTTCCTTCCCTTTAACCCAAACAAGCATATATTCTGACTTCCTTATGAGCACTGAAAGTTCTTCAAATCCCAAATGGTTTATGTGAAACATTAAAAGCACACTATCATCTTCAGCTCTTTAATAGTTTAGGACATTTTCATGGCACAGTTATTATCCAATAGCTCTTAATTGCAGCTTGTACATCTCAAGACAACACATTCACAGACTGGAATATCAGAGATTTTTAGAGTCCCCATGCAGGAACATGGCTAAGCACATGCTTACTGCTAAGCACATGAGGTATCTCATTGAGTCTGGCACTGCCTCGCCTCACTTCACAAAGCACCCGAAAACTGTAATATTCCTGTACTTAACATCAATTGTCTTATTCCTGCACTTAGGCATTATGATTCTATGATTGTTCCTCATAATTTTGGTAATTACTTGATGATAGGACACTAGATAAACACAGCAGCTGAAGAACAGGCTTATTAAAATTCACTAAAAGAAAGACAATAAGGAGGTTATGAATTTAAGATAAAATATCTCCCATCACCCAACAAAGAAATTACAATCAGAGTAGGGATGTCTTCACAAAATTTGTCCCCCTGTTTTCAGTCAATTACTGGCTCTTCTGTAAAAATCCTGGTTTCCCTCTACTGGAGAGCTGAATGCAAGAATTTAGAATAAAAAAACAAAGTAAAGAACCTAAAGTCATTGACTCAGAAATGATTTTGACATTTCCATTTGTCATTGGAGAAAAGCAAACTGAAAAATTTTAAAATCACAATTTTTCTTTCAAAAAAGTGCCATGAGAAATATTTAGACTGTTAAGGAGAATGTCACACCACCAGTGTTTAACCCTTGCCTGCTTTTGCAGCCCTCTCTTAGGCCAGTAGCTCTCACATCATCACTGGACTACTGAAATGGCATGTGAAAAGGGCCACCAGGTTCCTGCAACATTCTACTAGTGCAGGTAAGTGAGTAGCAATTAAGACCATACATGCACCATGAAGGCCGTAGGCAAACCCAACAGGAAAGCAAGATGCCTGGTAACTACCCTGATGTTTCCCGAACTGCTGTGAAAGGTGTAGGCACAGAGCACATCTGCCAGCCGCTCCAAGCTCCTGGGGAAGACAGCTAAAGAAAGCTCCCTTTTCTTCTCTTAACTTCATCTTGTTACTGCAGATTGGACCATTATGGGATATAATTAGCCTCAGTTTTACACATGATTAAGCCTGGAAAGTTTGATTCAAATAACACACTTGCAAATCAGGAGTGTAATTAAATTTAGGATGTGGTTGTTGGAGAATCTTCTCTAAGCAGCACTAGATGGTGAGTCTGCAAATATAGGTCCCAAATCCTGACTTCCTACCCCTGTCCTGTCTACAGAGCTGTACTATTTCCCCTTGTAGCATGGACTGGGGGAAAGATCCCCAGGCAGAAAAAACAGTAATCTGTGGCACCTCATCTTGGTCCCTGGGACACAGCACCTCTTTCTTGTAACAAAAATAACGTTTGGAACTTTCACCCTAGCTTTGAACAGTGTGTTTGCCGGGAGCCTGGTCCCTGCAGAATGATGTCCAGGAGCAATATCAACAGACAGGAGAGTTCTGCATCACTGATAAACTGTCAGGAAAAGGCAGGTGGCTCCTAAACGTGCCTCTTAGGAGAGAAAGCCAGAGCTTCTCCCTGTGCTTTTCTAGAGGTATTTATCCTGAAAGGGCTGAGCAATTAGCTACTACTGGGCTTTTTCCCCTAATCTCAGGAAAGAGGAACGTCTCATGCCATGATCCAAACACTGGATTATGAGTTAGGATTACATTATTCATGTGTCAGCCCTAATTGTTGCTTGGTTTCCATTATATTGAATCATAGCATTACCGCTTTTGGAAGGAATTTTATGATAAAGAAAGCCACCTCCCAACAACCAGTAAGAAGGACAAAAGAAGAGGCCAACCATCATCATAAAGAAAATCTACTGACACCAGGGCCCTTGAAGCAGATGTGATTCCCATAGGATTCTGCTCTGATTTAGATTGTGGACTGCAGCTGATGCTCATCTCCCTGGATCACACTCACAGCCAACAAACTGTTGCTCTCTGAATATGATACTTCTAACCACGTGAAATGTTTTCCCCAAAGATAATTATTTATTTCACCTCTGAATGAACCAGAGTGGAACTTGTTCCAGAGCAGCACTAGAAGAATGTAAAAAGCTTAGATAAACACTTTGCAAGATGATGCTCCTTTTCCTCCTTCACTTTGTGAGGAATGTGTGGCTGGAAGACAGAAATTGTTGTTCTTTCTGCAGTTTCCTCAGAAGACACAGATTTCATGGTGCACAAAGCAACACAAACCAAGTTTAGCTGCTCTTGGCTGCTCTCAGTTGTTTCTTAATATTCTGCATCGCTCAAACAAAGGATTAGAGTTTTGCTGCTGTGATAGGTGAACGGCAGGAGTTGGAGGTTCAAATTCTAGAGTTACTACTTCATCCTCTCCCAGGCCAATTTCCTCTTGGCTCCAGCTGGAGTCCTTGAAATCCAGGGACGTTTTGCCTGACTATGGAGTGAGTAATGATTCCAGGAATCAACATTTGGAGATAATAGCAAATTGAATATCTTTGCTAAATTAACTCTCCTCCTAAGGTCATCTCTGAATGCTCAAGCCCACGACGTGTTGTTTTCAAGGCAGGCCAGTCTCTATCTGTTTATCATAAGGCAAATATATGAATTACTGTTCATTTCTCCACAAGGCACTTCTGATCTGAGGCTATTAGGAGGTGCTCGTCCATACCTCTGCTGGACGGATGTGCTCCTTGGGAGCGGGTGTCCAGAGTTTGGCAGTAATAACACAGCACAGGCAGCAAAATCAATCCCAGCAAGTTTCAGAGGGACCCTTCCAAAGCTCCGTGGCATGTGACAGAGGACTGCTAATGAGAGGGAGAGATCATATTCCTTGCATGAGTGACAAGTGAAAGGGAAGATTAGCGTTAGCATACACCTGCTCTTTGGTGCCCCAATTAAGACCTCCTATTGTCAGCAGTAACATAAGATGCAAATCAGCCAATGCCCTTCCCCCTCCTTTAGGAAGGCTGCAGCAGGATTGGGAATAAGCTACAGCAAGAAAAGAAATGCAAAAGCTTCAATGTCCTTCTTGCTCTGCAAATCGTTTGCTTGCTTGCTGGTCTTCTTCCTTGCTTGCCTTTTCCCTGCCACCTCTCATCTCATTCTTCTCACCTAGAGAGGGAATCTGACCGGTTTCAGCAAGGAATGCCTGCCCTGGGGACAATCCTGGGGACAGACTGGAAAGCTGTGATTTAAATTGACAATATTTATCCCTGCTTTAAATTCATTTGAACCAATCTTGCTCAAGCCACTGGCAATAGACAGAGGAAATTAGTGGAAATATCATTGAAGGAAATATATGGAATGGAGGAGGGGGTTGTTCATCAGCTTATTCTGCACTGGGTCGAGGGAACTGCTTCTGAGGCAATATTTTAATGCACCATTGGCAATCTGCTCTGGAATATTGCAAATCCATGAGTAGCTCTAGTGAGTGCTTTTCCAATATGTCCATACTATCCCTTTTTGCCTCCTCCTACTGTCCAATATTAATCAAATATTGCTTATCTGATGGAACTCCCTCTGCTAAGGTATTGCAGACTTCTTCTCAAAAGTAATTGTCCTTTTAGCTGTCTCGTAGTTCTTGTGTGAGGGGAGCAGGCCAGAAAATGCAAATCCGAAGGAAGAAAAAACAGTGTTGAACAGATTACATCCTTCATTCCATAAAAAAAAATTAGAGGGGGTTTGAAAATAGCTTTTTAATAAAAAATTCAAACTCATAACAAAACTGTGAGTAGGTTTCCAAAGCCCAGTTCTCCAGGACCCCTGCCTCCTTTTCTCCTGCCCAACCCAATGGGCAGAGGTGACCATGCTGTGTGGCAGGCAGACAGCCAGGGCATTTGGCCTTTCCTTCCTCCTCCCAGCTCTGCTGGCTGCTGGAAAACATGCATCAATTTGTTTTTCTCCCTTCAGGCAGAAAATAAAATTGGCAAAAGTCTTCCCAGCAGGAAGCTCTGTTTAAATTTTCCCAAGGGGAAGGGGCAACTCAGCAAAGTCAGAATTTTCCTGCAGAAAATTTCAATTTGCGCAAAGGCAAATTTTTATTAGAACAATTTCTTGATAAGAAACATCTAGAGAATCCATTCCACAGCTTTGTTGGCAGAGAAATGAACTCCCACATTTCACAGCCTCAGACCGTTTCCTCCTTCACCTTCAGTAAAGTGTCAGCTTTTGACCATGCAATTAAAACCACCACAGACCCTTTGGGCTGGGGGCCTATTGCACTTCCTGTCTGGGATGACTTAGCCCAAATCACCTGAAACAATTACTCCCAAAGTTCTTATATCCAGTTCATCTATCCAGTCTTGTGATCTTTTCACAACATCCAAAGACAGGAGTTAAGTGGAAAGCAATAGCTGTGTGGATCAGATTCTCAAATTCCTACTTATTCTGAAATTAGAGCAATGAAATCTTCTTTCTCCCAACAATGCTGTGAGAATAAATTCTTCAATGGCACTAAAAGGTCCTCAGATATTAATGCTGAGTTTTAGCAAGGATACAAAGGAAGATGGGAAGATGGAGGGTTTGTGTCCTTAGACCTCAGAAACCATTAAGTTCCATTGCTCTGTAAGCATACCTGATCCACTAACTCTACTCTCCGTAAGGGTCTGCATCCAGTTTTTGCGTCTTCATGCACATTCAGTGAGGCTGGGATTGGCAAATTTAACCAAAGAATCAAAAAGATGTTTTGGAGAAAATCTCAGAAAGAGAGGTTGCACCACAGAGCAGAGTCAGGGCTGGGTACCATGACCAGCTCTCCCCTGCCTGCTCTTTCAGCTCCTCTCTGCTGCTTTCAGCTGTGGACTCAGGCAAATACCAACAGATATCAGGCACAAACTCTGCAGGTAACAGCAGCAACATAGAGCAGCACAGCAAATATAATTAAGAACTTTCCCTGTCTCCAGGTACTGATCATCCTTTCTCGCCACCTTCCACCCTACCTGACAGTCCCACTCTTCTATAGCTGCTGCATAGCTTGGTTCTGTCAAAAAGAGCTGAATCAACCTGAACATTTTTCTTACTATATTTTCCTAAATCAGATCACTCTGAGAGCATGGAATAACAAGGAGCTGTGACGCAGTGTCCTTATCCAGCCTGGCTTCTCCCCGCTTTACTCCAGCTGTCACTCCACTCTAGAGAAGAATGGACACTATGAAGATATATACTGGTGGAAATAGTGTGCTGTTCATCAGCTCAGGATGAGATTGGAATGGACAGGAAATTTGTGCATGGTTATTATGCAGAGACATGAAAAAAAATAATCTGCATTTATGTATTAAAGGATGTTAATTTGGTTAGAGTAATTTTCCATAGATTTTATTGATTGACTTCAGGCTTTGAGGGCTTAACTGCCATGTCAGTTCACTCACTTTAATTTAGCATGTGGATGACTTATAACAACAAGCTAGTTTTATCACTAGAAACCCTTTCTAATTAACAATAGACAAAAGAGATATATAGAAAACGCTCTGCGTGAGAACATTCCTTTCCCTTCTCTTTCATCCTGGAAAAACAGTTAAAACACGCGAGCTTTAGCAGGTTATTTGGAAAACTGCTAAATACATTGCAGCAAGTGTGCAAAGCTAATATATCTCCCAGAACTGGAATTGCTAAGGATCATTCCAGATTTAGAACAAGAAGAGTATCACTAAGAAAGGTCTTCAGCAGTGTCTTCAGCCTCACTTTCCACCACTGTGATTTAGCTGTTTAAGTGCACACATGCTAGGGAGGAAGTAATAGTTTTACAAAAGTTATAATGTGGGATCAAACTGGCAGGGATTGAAGAGATACAATCGTTCTGCCACTGGCTTAGCTTACAGTGCTGGGCAACACACCGGCCACCTCCCTGTTTCATTTGTCCATCTGTAAACCGTTAAAACAATTCTCACCCCAGCATCCAGGAGAAATCAATCATCAAGACTGAACTGAACCAAATAGCAGTTAACTTCTTGGATGGAGGACATACTAGAAACACAAATATTTTTACTTGAAGTGTTACAGTGCCCTCAGTGTGGATTCTGCTGGTGGTGAAGTTAAATAACACACGTTCAACCTACTCACAGACTGTTTTCAGAAGGTTTTCAGGGGAGTATATAGCAATAACATTTCCTTTATCCTGAGACCCTTGTGTGGCTGCGTCCGGTAATAGTCGTGGAAAACCCCCAAAGCTTTCAATTCTGTTAGACAGCCCTGATTCCTCTCTAGCAGCTGCCTTGCCAGCAGACCTCCCAGTACCTTTATGGTCACAGAGAGGTCCTTGCAATTAACTGACCTGGTCCTGCCCCTTCGCTTGCTTACAGCAGCCATATCACCCATTCTCAGCACTTGACATGAGAGTCAAGCCTCTAAAGCAGTCAAAACAATGCTTCACTGATAATCTCCAGGTTTTTAAAGGACCTCATGTTTGACCTCTGCCTTTGGACACACTAAACCCTTCCCCTGAAATCGCTTGGACTTGAGTTTTCCTTTGGTTTGCTGAATGACAGCAGGAACTCCTGTGTAATCCCATAAAAGAAAGAAAAAATAGAAAGATCTTGAAGTACTGCAAAGCACAAATTCATTCTAAAGATGGGCAACACCACAAAGCTCAGCAGAAAGCCACTGCAATTCACCAGATAGCAACCACAATTCATCAGATTTCTCCAATATGGAGACAGCATTGGGATAGGGCCTGGCAAGATCACCTCAAGGGTGCATTTGTCCAGCAAATCCACCCCGTCTTCTCAATGACTGCCCAAAGAGCTGTGGTGTGGCTGCCAGGACAGGGTCTGAGCCACACCACTCAGCATAACAGCAGTGAAATCTACAGAACCTTTTTCAGTAGAGTTTAGCACAGATAAAAATGCTTCTGCAATTCTAGGAATTGTCTTTCATATTTCTTATTTGGAAAAAGCTTCCCCTTTATACTGAAAATGAACTAAAATGTTCCAAATTTTATTTTCAATAGTTTAGGCTACAGCTAGAATCTGAGCTGCAAACTACAATAATGATGGCACTGTCTAACTTTCCATTGATGCTTTCAAAGTCCATGGGGATAAACAGAAACTGAGGTCCTGCCAGAAGTCACCCCACCACTAAGTGCCACAAATTATTCTGGCTACAAGCCCAATGCCCAAGTTATTTGGTTGTACTGCCTTCCCAGACATGAACCCAAAGACCCTGTTATCTTCCCAAAGGATACTAGACTTTTCTGTGCACTGCCAATGACACAACTTGCATTAATCCAGCAACATTATTTTAAGAGTGCGTCCCAAACACAAAGCTGAGCAGCACTGTATGTGATAGCTTACAACATCTTGCCAGGAACTGCTGTACAGACATTTTCTTCCAAACCCTTTAGGTCTGACCATCCTTCAGTGGTGGCCTTGGCATGCAGAAATACCAGCCTGTAATTCATCTGTGAGCTCTGTGCCCTCCTCAGCTTTGCACGTGCTGAAGTTGCTCATGGAGCTCCCATTTGCCCCAACTATGCTTTCAATTTAACAAATGTTTATATGACTCTTGGTTGGAAAAGGATGGAAAGAAGTCCAGGCACATCACTCTAAATAGATCTGTGGGTAACACTTTAGCTACACATTGAACTTAGATTTAGTAGCATCATTATTACATGTAATGTTTATTTTATTAGGTTTATTTTATTAGTGTGCCCACAGCAGAATGTAAGCCTTGTCTTCGTCAACTCAAAAGGCACCCCACAAGAGGCTCTGAGTAGAAAAATATGGAGCACTTCATTTTTTCCTTTGGAAAAGCCAAGCAGATGCTGATGAGCGGGTAGTCACAATAAGTGTGTGTTTTGAACACAGTGTTAAGCTCCGAAGCTCAGCTGAGTTGACTTGGTGGGAAGTTTGCTTTAATTTGATCCTGTCTCTGAGTATTCATAAAATGATGCAATTCAGCTTTAACCAGATGAGTAGTATCATCAAAATACATTATTTAAACCCCACCCCATCAGCCATGTGGCCAAATTGGAAGAAGTGTCACTTAAGTATCTCCTTCCAGGCCAGGAAAAGATCAGTCACACTTTAAATTAAGTGTCTCAAGTAAGGATTTAATTTAGACTTAATAAGACAGCGATTGTACGTTAAATACCATAGGGTTATTAAAACCATATTCATTGAGGTTTTACAGCTATGTCAGGACAATATGCCATAAATGGAAAAACTGCTAACAAGACACAGTTATTGATTCTGACAGCTTGTGCTAGATAGGATGCATTCGCGTGTTCAATGAAAACAAGATAAACATAGAAGATACACCCACAACCATGTTTTCCAGAGTCTCCAAGGGCCCCTTCACCAAGGGGTCAGAGCACTTGGAAACAAAGTGAAGTTATCCTCACCACCTCCAATAGAATGGGATTAATTTGTCCTACTGTTGAAGAAACTGAGGCACAGAGAGGCCTCAAAGGCATTTCCTTGGGCTTTGCTACATACCATTTGGAGGTGGCAGAGACTAAAAATGACTCTTATGCTTCTCATGCTTCAAACACAGGACAAACCTCATAAGGAAAAGACATGGTCTGACCAAGGAGGCTGCTGATGCCATCTGGTCAAGAAGACAGATATGAGCAGACATGAATAAAGACATTCAGTGGAGTCATATAGGCAGTTCTGTGCTGAAGAAGGAGTGCTAGGTCTGGGCAGACCCACAGCACCTTTGTGCTTGAGATGAGTGAAGCACGGTATGTCCTGGATATGTCAGAGCTGACAACCTCTCTGACTGCACAGTGCTGGGAAGAGCATTGCATTTGCACACATTCCTTTACACACCAATGTACATACCCGTGTGGGAACATGTACACATAAGCCATATATATGGATGGATAAGAGGACTTTGAGAGACTTTCCCACTGGAGCAAAAGTTGGAAAATGAGAATGTTTACACAAAAAAAACATTTCCTTTGCCAACAAGTTTCTGTACTCCCCTCACTGTTATTAGAGACATTTGTGTTTAAATCAGAGCTCCTATCCCTGCCTCTCTTTCCATCTGAGCCTACACAGATTGCATAATCCTCTGTTTGTGGCATCATCATATGTTGCTATAGAGATAGGGGAATGTCTGTGGTGATGATGATGTCAAATTGCTCAGCCAGATAACTCCAATATCAAGATAGAGGAGAAGAGGGTCTGTAAACAGAAGCAAAGCATCATCTCTAGGAGCCAGTAAAGAAGAAAGGTGATATTATTTATAGACCTTTAAAGGTAAATAGATGTCAGCTCCAAGCTTTCTCTAGTGTGAAAGTTCCCAGCTCTGTTCCTGCTTTCACAGACTCTGCTTCATCACCATGGCTTCTTCAATTGCTCTTTTATTCAATAGCCCTATAAATTTGGGGAATAGTTAAGCATCCACTGCCATGGAACTTGGCAGCCCTGTGAGTACTTTGTCTCATCTTGCAGCCCCAGAGAAGTCAAAATGCAGATCCACCACTCGTAAGCAATAGGTATTGCTCTTACTCAGGAGTTCAGACAGGGTTCAGACTTGGATGCTCTGCTGTTCTGCTAGAGAACAGCATCAAAATCCTCATGGCAAGGAGATCACAGGGAGCTAGAGGCATGACTGCAGTGGGATGCCCACTCCTGACTCTATACAGAGGTGGCAGCATTGCAGTTTTCCTTATTAATATTTCTTGCTCTTGAACATGGAGTGCCCTGACCATCAGGTTTGAATTGAAGCTCATCCTCACTATCTTTACTGGAAGTCCCCAAGGCTGCACAACAAGGCTATCCCAGACCACATTGGGGAGCATCCTGCTGGATGAGCGGGTGGCTCTGGAGGCCAAAGGACTGGCACAGCTCTGTCTGCACCACACCAGGTACAGCCATCCATAGGTGCCATGGTGTGAGGAGGGCTTCAGGACAGCAGTAGCCAACCTGACAGACTGTGGGGATGGTTTGACAGTAACTGGCACTAACAGACACACAAGGAGCTGTCACAGACTCTCCCAGCCCTGAGCAGCACCATCTTGCTGCTTTGGGATCTCAGCTTTCTGCCCTGATGCAGACTTAGAAGCCACTTTGGTCTGCGAGAACCAATCCTGGAGAAGCAGATGTGATCTTGGACTTACATGTTATATTGCACTTCTGATTACATTCAAGTTTGTCTCCTAATACAATCAAAACATGAATTTACATGACAGTTGAAGGGAACCGACTTGAAAGACTATTATATTTTACGATTTGTCTTGAACAAGAGAAAATAGTGGTTTGGTTTCTTTCCATCCCAGACTGTTTAATTACCAGGATATCATGGAATGCCTGCATTGTAATAAAACTCCAGTGTGTATCCAGGTACCAGGGGATTTATTAACTTGCACTCAACACTGGCAATCAGCAGCTGGGGTCAGATGTGCCTGGTGATGATGACATCATCAGTTTTGGCAGCTCTCGCCAACGAGTGTTGAGTGAGGTAATGTCCCCAAAATTAAAACTGACAGCAGGATTAATAATGATAGATTCTTCAAGCCTCTTCTTTGCGTTTTAAATTGGTGTTCTATTTCTTCCATGGGGGGTTGCCAAAGGATCATCGTAACAGTCACCTGGAGTTTCAGCATGCCACCACCACGAGTGACAGGGGACACCCATGGGTGTCACTGGGTAAGGAGGTTACTCCAGAATTATTTTGTCATGTGCGGGCACTGACTGGCTGTATTTTCTACTGGAGATGAGGTTTCATGGCACCAGACCAGTTGCCATCCTCACAGACATACCAACATTCACTCCGCACGTACAACTGGGAAGAACCCACAGGGATGTGGTTATCAGCAGCTGAGTTAGTGCTTTGTCCCTGCAGCTTTACTTTGAATTCAGTCAGAATGCAGCTGTGTGAGAGCACATCCTGCTTCAGTCTTTTAAAGTGTGTCCAGTTGTACACTTCAGCCTAAGTGCTGGTCAATTCATTAAACCCAGAAATACCTACCCAGAACACCCATGGATATTTTCAGATTTCAAGGCTTTTTAATTTTGAAGCACTTTGCAGGTTGTTTAGCCTGTCTGGCCCAGGAGGCTTCTGTTATTTGTTTTTGAAGTTTTGTGAGGAAAAGGGAAAGGAAGAGAAACACAGTCTATGGCTGACAGTCTGTGATCAAGATCCCTCAGCCCAAGACCTCAGGTGCTGCAAACCAACAGCACCAGAGTAGAGCAGATCCTTCAGCCAAACTGACCTGGTGAAAATGATCCTGCTGACACCAGGGGACATGAATCTGCATCAGTTTAAATATCTAAGCCTGGCTTTCTTTTTTTCTCAATAGAACATCATATGAAATGATCTCTGCAGGACATCTCCTGCTATCCCTTTTACAGGGACAAACATCCATGCCATCACCACTAGGTCCCAAATAGAACAAACTTGGCACTTTCTGTACAACAGACACAGAGCATCCAAGGTACCATTTTTTTAGCTCTAACCCACTTCTCCCACCACTGCTATCTGAGCATTTTGTTTGCTTATATTCTCCACAGATCCATATCCTGGCATTTCCCTGTGCTGTTTTAACCTGTCCTGCTCCTTGCCCCCACCCTTGTCTGCCTTTTCCATTGAGACTGACACAACCAAGCAATAAAGCCTAAGCTTCCAAGTCATATTTCTTATGTGGGTTTGCCAAACTGGCCAGAAGGAGACTTGAAAGATTAGCAGAAGCTAGTACCTGGGTTATTCCCATTAATTGTATTCTGTCACAGCAGCAGATGGAGGTGGCTTGGCTATTTGTATTGTCTATTGACAAACTAAATCTTATGATGGTTGTTAGGCACTGAAATGAAGAAATAGAAAATACTGGAACTGTTTGGATCTGAAATAGCTTATATTAAGTAGTATTTACTACCCCTAATAGCCACCCAGCTCAGATAAAATCCATCTCACCAATGCATTACTCTGCTATAGACCCAAGCACTTTTATGCACTTAAAATGCTGTAAAAGCATTTTACTCTCTTGTCTTTGTGTGTAGGTGGATGGCACTATGCACAGAGCAGTGCCTGAATGCTCTCATGAAAAAGGCAGAACCTTGCAGGCCCTACAGTACTTGAGATGTCCCCACCCCTTGCTCCATACTCAAGAGCAGAGACATACTGCCTCTATATTGCTCAGTTAAAATGAAGACATGGAAATCTGAAATAACGATGGAAGAAATGAGCAAAGTTTTGGTCATTGTTTAATTTGCTAAGAGATCAACCCCACCTAAGATTCCTTCTGCCAACTCTGACAAAGTGGCCAAAGATAAAGACAAATATGCCTCAGAGATGCAGCACAGCTGTTAAACTAACAGTGAAGGAGGAAAAAACCCCACAAAATAATATAATGAGTGGCTGTGCCCTTTCCATGTTTCTCTTTCCAATGCTATTGGTGAGAAACATAGTCTGAGATTTTAATTTTCCCTATACAAATGTTGCCCTTAAAAAGTCCACTCATAACCTTGTAGAACTCCATTTCTCTAATGATGATAAAATGCTTCAGTTAATTAAACCTCCCAACATTCCTGAAAGTGTCAAACTGAGCAGAGCAGCAGCCCCTTGTTGCAGAACACAGCACTTCCAAAAATGTGCCTGTGGATTTTATGCAGCCACTCCCACTCTTGTCTCTAGTATCAGTTGCAAAGGAACCTCGGGGGAAGATTACATACAAATTGACAGAGAAAATGCCTCGGAACTGCTTCTACTGAAAGGCTTGGTTTTTAAGAAAAAAAGAAAATATTTGTTTTGCAAAAATGATCCTGATTTTGCCTGAGATTGCAATGGAAAGGTTTGTAAAGTTCAGGGTGGACTAGCTCATCCCTCTCAATGAGAAAGGGAGACAGTGCAGTCAGTCCAGACCTTGATCATGAGGTCTGAGTTTTATATTGCAAAAGTCTTGGAAAGATTACTTTTCATGTCAGTACAAAAACATCACAAAATTGCAAAATGTGGTTACCAGACACTGTTGTAGTTCTACCTCTAGTTCTATCATCAGGCAGATTTGGGTCTGCTTTATATTTCCCTTTCAGGTAGTGAAGTTGATAGTACAAGTAATTACAGCAATAATGCCTCCAGTCAATACCTACTTGTAACAGTCCCTTTGCATGGCTGTGAGCAGGAAACAGGGTACAGAGGCATGTGAATCTACTTCAGTAAGAAAAAAGCAGGAGATTTGCTATTAATTCTTCGCCATACTCCCCATCTTTTCACTTTGAACTCTGAATAGGAAAGTCAGTGAGAGTTTCACCTGTGAAGAGAACTTTTAACCAAGGTTATGCCACAGTGGTTTGAGCACTGCCTCACTGCATGGTCCTGATTCTGAAGATCCCATATTGGTTTGCAATAGGTAGGTCAACCCGTGGTTTTGCACCTGGTCCACACAGTTAAAAAAATTATTGAAAGGATAATGTGATATGAGGGGAAAGAGGAGACCACATTTACTTCTGTGTTTGCTGAGAATCCAGACCCTCTCTTCTGAGCTTCATCTCTGTGTTTGACACACAGATTTAAAGACAAAGCAACCAAGAGGTCATCTAGGATAAAGCAAATGGTGCAGGGCTACTCACAGGAGTATGTACATCTGAGCCAGGATTCACACAGCCTACCTGAAAAGATGATGAAGTAAGACCTATCTTCACTTTGGGCACCAGCTTCTCTCATTAACATTGTGGATCCCATAGTGGTTTCCTTCTCTCCAAAAACCACTAATTTAATGTACAGTACAGTCATTCTGTGTGGGGGAAAAGAGAAATTCTTTCTTCCTTCCTGTTGGAAAACTCTTTGGCAGTAACGCTTGGATTGTTTTCTTTGTAAATTATATTCATGCTGTTTTCAAGATGTTTTCCTGACTTTATTGAAATTTGACCAATTTAACGAGTAATGTAGAACTTGTTTCCATGTTAGAAAACTCTCAGAGCTGCTTGGGAATAATTATTAAAACTTCCATGTGTGCAGCACTTTTGCAAATAGCAAAAAAACCCCTGAAAAGTCCATAACAGAAGGACATTGCTCTAACAATAGGCAAAGTAGTGCAAAAGCTGAGGCCACCAACCTTTGGAGATTAGGGGCTACACTGGCTCTGTGCCAGGAACATAATACTCACACCTGGCTTTCGTGCCAAATTCCATTTTTAAAAAGGTTTAATCACAGATAAGGGACCAATACAAAGCCCTGAAATCAATGGAGTGGCTCATATGGAGTCTAACAGAACATGAAGCAGGCTCCAAAGACCTGATCTCTTGCACAGCAGTTACGCATGCTCCAAACTCCTTCAACTCCCCTTGAACCAGTGCTTTAGAGGGATACTTAAAGGACTGTGCTTTGCTGTAAGCCCTGCTTGATGCAGGTAGTGCAGCCACATAATCTCTATAAGACCCACAGAACACTTGTGTCCAGCCCAGAAAACCAGTAAATATCTGGCTAAACACTCCTGGTCCTGCCACATAAGGATGGATGTTAAACCTAGGTGCACACTTCGGGGTTTGATGGATTTGGTGTCCGCATTCACACATAGCTTCATGCTACAGTTACTCATCTGCTTCCATTATCTTGCCTCAATTTGAGACCTTAAGTGCAGAGGTTCCTTTCTGACAGGATGCTGATCCCTAGACTGAGGGATTTGCCCGAGAATCTGCATGATATTTTAATCATGCACTTTAGATGGCCACCTTTTGAAGCAACAGCTCTAATATTGTTCAAAGCAAACCATCAACTGCAGTAACCTCCTGAAATTGCCAGTCCATTCTGTACAAGTAACAATTGGTACCAAAACAAGCTTTATGCAGCTGCACCAGCAGCTAAAAACTACAGCTAAATTTTTCCATCACATCCTATTTTAAATTAGTGGCAGCAGTGCAGCTGGCCATGCCTTCATGTTCCATAACTGCTTGGAGTTCAGCTCCATCTAGGACTGTGTGAGGGCAGCAATGCCAGGGAGATGCCTGCACCACAGACCCTTGTCAGGGTGGTGGGAGGGGTCCCCATTGCTATTCAAGCAGATAGTTGAAGGCAAACCTTGCGGTTGCACAGAATGCAAGAAGAGCATTGTGCCCTTGTAATTTACAGAACTGAAATAAAGCAGCTGATGTTTTTATGACTTTCCTAATCTTTCCAGCAAGCAGCACTGCCACACAGCAGAGCCCAGCTCTGTACTGTGACAGGTATGCAGACAGACATAATGGCGCGTTCAGGTAGCAGCCAGTGTGCCGAGGCTCTTCTGCCAGTCCTTTGGGGACTCTCTCCAAACTTTGATGCCAGCTTTCACAATGAGCAGTCAGCAAACGTCATGAAAATCTTACCGATTTCTTTAGCTATAGATTTTGCTCCTTATTCTCACTGGTGTCTTGAAACAGGTTCATAGGGCACACATTTTCAAGCATCCCCTTGTCTTCCCCACTCCGCTTCAGCCCCTGAGGCCAGCTTTACAGGCAATACTTCTCCACAGCTGCAGTTGAGGTCCTGCTTCCCTCTGCAGAATTCCTTGTAAGTCCTCCTTGCAGATAAAATAAAAATACAACTGGAGGTTTGGAACCGGTATAAAGGGACAGTCATCTAAATCAAGAGCTAAACAAGTGCATGTGAATTTATGGGCACTCCCTGTCTTTAGCTTCTGTACTGTTAGTTGGCTCAGTGGCTCTGAACACAGTCCTTGTAACACTTGCATTTCCTCAGCATCAATAATACATCCCCTTGGGGCAGGCTGTACCATGCCGCAGAGAATTGAGCCTCACGGGGTGTCACGCTGCTACAAGCCAGCGTGAGGTAACAGGACTAGATGGGGCTGTTGCAACTGTAATGGGATCCAACGTGTCAGAGCAGCTTTGCTCCATGATAAGTGCTGTGGCCTCACCACTCCAGAAGCTCAGATGCATAAATACCTTTTATTCCCTCCCTTCTTTTTTTAACACCCAACACCAGAAAAGCGACATCAGCCTGGCTGTTACTAATTCACAATCCATCAGGATGAGATTCATGAAACACCTTTCAATCAGGAGGATGAGAAGCCACTACAACCATGACTCATGCAAGTGACTCACCATTGCCAGGTGGGCATTCAGGGAGATCGGATCTTCCAGGGAGGTGCAGGATTACTTCCAGTGCATCATAAGGAGGTGAAGGAGATGAGATTGATGCAAAAGGTCACAATTTCTCTTCCCAGCAAACAGGGCCTGGGGTTTGCAAGGAGTTCAAAGAGATGGCACACACCCATTCACTTCCAGAGGAACTTGGCTGCTTTGATGCCTTTGAATAGAGCCTATCTTAATGCCAGGCAGATGTTGGCAATGCCTTCAGCTCATCCACTGCGTACAGTGCCCACCCCTTGGAGCAAGCAGCAACACATTTCTTCCCATACATGAGGCCCAAGGACAGCATTTAGGAAGCCATTCTACTTTTGCAGCACTCAAGCCATGGGTTTGCTGCATAGAAATGGGTATCAAAGACAGGTTAAGATAAACAGGTCCTCCATTAGAAGCAACTCAGGAACTAAGTGTGCAGCACACCCTTAAAACACATTGAATAGCAAGAACCCAACCTATTTGCCTCTTAAGACGAAAGCGACGCCATATAACATGTTTGTTAAGATGCAGCACTGCTTCACTATAAATGGCATTTGTACATAAAAAGGAGGTGATTTATTTACTCTCCTTTTCTCCAGGAATGCAGGACAACATGTGGCTTGGGGAAATTTGCCTGGTGCTTGCTTACTCTTCTGGCTGATGAAACCAAAGTGTGTCTGTGTCCAGATGTTTATTCCCTGTGGTTGAATGGGAATTACATGTATGGGACAAGCAAGGCTTAGTTAATCTAAGGACTGGTGGGAAAGTAAATGCAGCCAAGGATGGAGGAGCACAGAAAAACTCAGCCAAAACCAGCACATCTGACTGTCTACTGAGCATCGTTCTGCTCAGTAGAAATACTTGTAACCTAAACAATTGATAATTTGTCACCTAACAGCAAACCACAGAATTCTTTGATTTTATGTTTCTCCATAAGTCTCAGCATCAGCCTTCTTTGCGTCTGCTCCTTCACAATGCCACAGCTCTGGGACACTGAGAAAGTCTCTGTCCACTTACAAGGATCCACAACATGTTGCAACTCTTCAGAGTGAGATTTATAAATGCTGTAACTAATACTTTCAGCACTCATTCCTTCAAAGCATTGTAAGCCCTTGAGAAGTTTAGCCCAGGATGACAAAAATAAACACACACATAACTGTTTGGGTTGGAGAAAAGGAGAAAAGCTCCGAACCTTGACAGTCCCCTAACCCACAATAACGTAATCTCTTTAAATAGTTTTAGGTTACAAATCGTTTCTCTTGCAAATGACCTCAAAAGTAGGATTCACATGCTTCTGTCTTTGCTGTGGCCAGAGATGAAATCACAGTTGCATTAAAAGATTTTCAGAATCCTCAAATACTTAAAAACCCCACCTTTAGGCAGGTTGTATCACAGCCACAACACAGACTGTAAAGTAAAATACATCAAGAAAAACAGGTATTTCGAGGTATAAAGAGCATCCTACTAATTGCAGCTAAGACATGACCTCCCTTCACAGGAAAAGAAATCACAAGAATAAAATCACAGGTGTCTATGAGGTTTTGTGGGTCGTTTAATCACAATGGAAACTAGCAAGCAAGAGTTTAATATTGCTTAGCATGCACTCTTTGCTAAGGCTGCTCTTTGTTCAGGAAAAACCTGGCATGAATTACAAGGGCAGGAGTTACAGGAGAGCACTAGAAATGGTCCGAACACCTGAGGAAAGACAGGTCATTCCTGAGGAGATCTGATATCTCAGCAAATCATAGAGAACATAGGCTAATACAAAGCAAGGCAGCCCCCTCCCTAACATCGTATGTGGAAACAGGCATGCAAAGAGTGGATTGTGAACCCTCAATAGCAATGCTTCAGATAAAAAGAAGCAGCTGATAGCCACCAGGCCAAGGGCAAGGAGGGTCTTTACCATTGTGTCTCTGCTGAGCAGAGGCAGATTCTCAGCTCAGGGCAGCTTCAAGCCCATCACAGATGCCAGCAGCTCTGTACATCACTGTAGCTCCACCTCATGGAGCCACCCAGGAGCACTGCTCTGGTTAAGTTATCCCCGTCATTATCTCGGGCTCATGGGAGTTTCCTCTCCTGTTTACAAACCCTTTGGGTCACCTGTGGGCAGTTTGCAGTAAAGCAGCTGATACTATGTGGTGTAAGTATGTAGTATTGACTTTACGAGCTGCATGACAGGTTACTCAAGTCACCTGATACCACTTTGCTACCTCCAAGACATTTGCAATCTCGCAAAGTCTGACTTTTTACAGGTTCAGCAGTTTTTAATCTCTACGAGCATTCTGATAAACAGAAGGGTTAAATATTCATTGCAAGAACACTTATGGAAACGTTGAGGAAGTCAGAGCCAGAACCAGAGACAGATTTCAGAGGAATTCTCTGAAATACCATCTACAAACGTTACAAAGTTCACCAGCACTTGCTGTCCAATTCAAGCTGCTTTTGGGCAAAGCAGAATCTTTCACATAAACCATTTGCAGCTGTAAAAAGCAGTCGTGCCTGCTCCAAAAACTGTTCTTCTTTCCAAACACTGAAATGACTTACAAACATTATCCTCAGAACTGAATGAAAAGGAAATAAAGTGCCTGCAAGAAAAAAAAATTAATCTTTGCAAAATTAGTCCCGTTTGTGTAAATATTTACAACCAAGCCGAATATTATGCACATACTCCCACTCCAAGGTGATGAATGTACTCAACCATATATTGTTATGCATTTGCCCTCAGTGTCTGAAACATTAGTGATAATTGGCATGAGAAAAGTCCTGATGCTTATAAGCTTTTGGAACTGCTGATAACCTGATAAACAAAAGTGTTCAGGCAACTTCAGGAGCTAATCAAAACCCTGGCAGGTTGGGGAAATGTCAATATTTACAGCAAGCAGCCTCTCAGCAGTTAATCACTTTTAACCTTCATAAACTAAGATACTGTAGAGGACTTCAGGTTAATGTATGAACCCTCTATTCAATTAAGGAATTACAAAGGCAGTTACAAACATGTAAGGCATAGTGAAATGAAGTACAATTGAATCCATCAGGGGAGAAACAGGCCAAATAGAGACCAGAGACCCCGGTTTCAGTGGTTAAAAAGGAAGAAGTGTTCTGTGTAGTTCTCAAGAAACAGACTTGCATCGGTTCCAAATATTTTATTTCACACATAAAGCACAGTACCCGCACTCATACTAATAAAGAACAGTCTTATGCCAACTCTGGTGCATGCTTTTCTTATTGCATTATAGTTCATGAGAATTATAGTGCATAATTAAATAGAAAAAACTTGAACCTGGAATTATAAAACCATCACCACAAACCAACAATTCCACTCGATATGTATTAAGTCATTNGGGAAGAGAGAGAGAAAATTCTTTTCCTTGTAAGTGATTAAAAATGCATGAAGGTTTAAGGCATGCCACAAACAGCCTGTGCATTCATTTAGGAGACTACGCAGAAGAAAACCCATTGCATTAAAAGCACACAAACACACAGAAAGAAGGTATTTTCTAAAAAACAGTAAAGCAGGATAGCTGAACAAGCTGTGGAGGAGACTGGTGGGGTGGAAATGCTCTAGGCAAGGAGAAACTCCTTGTTCCCATACCCTTTCCTGATGGAGAGTGTCGGGGGCCTTGAGTGCTGCAGCATTTGTGATGCTCCAGTAGAGCTTTCGAAGTTTTATCTTCCAGAGCTGCTGATCACAATAACAAACACATGGATTATTATTCTTGCTGTTGAGTTCAGTTTCTGCCACAGAGAAACCTCCTGGTATGAATGGCTAATTTATTGAGCTGCAGATGTGAGCTCTCTTAAGCGTGAGGAAGGCAATATGAGAGAGGATTTAGACAGCGGGCCTGGGAGCAGGATTTCAGGTTAAATATTTCCTTGACACTTCCTACCTCCTGAAGGCGCTGCGGCTTGGTGCTTTCCTGTCACGGGAGAAGGAACACCCGCTATAAATGATATCCAACCCTGAGAATCCTGGGTTTTATATAAGTACAGTTTACTGTTACGAAACACCAGACATCACACACCATCAGGGGACGATTTTCACCCTGTACAAAGCTGTGCTCCTGTGGGACAGGGTATCTGACCTTGATGTGTCACGCTGTAACTAGAGAGAAACGTCAGGAGAGAAATGGCTTTTATTGTGTGGAGCTGGTTTGTTTGTTTTTTTGAAGTTTTCTGCGTCATTCTCTTTAAATTTTTAGAGTGAATTTATTGCTCTTGAAATCCATATCCCAGGGGCCTGGGTCTGCTCAGTACAGAAGAGAGTACATGGGAAGGAAGCACTGCTGCAGCTTTTGCTTCCAGTGCCTCAGTCCTGACTTGCAGTGAATGCGGGAAATTTTTAGTATTTTGGTTTTTTTTAAGTTAACACTCTCTCTTGGTACTGCAATACCAGGGGATGCCAATCCTGGTGCTTCTCCTTTATGACTTCAGCACTGAGTCTGAGAGCAATGGTCATTAGCTGTATAAAATAATAACCAGTAATGGCTGATCATCACCCCCAGCATGGCTTACCATTAAGTATCTGCAGAGAGAAGGCTCTGTGCAGCATGATCAGCTCACTGTGTCTCCAGTCTCTGTCTATTTGGAGGTCACCAGCAGCCCAAGGTGCTTCTCCATCCAGGTTCGTGCTTGGGTCACCCGGGCTATTGGTAATGCCACTATTTGTACCTCTCATTTAGAGACAAAGTATGAGAAGAGACAGAAAAAACAGTACCCACAGCTTAACTACTGCAGAATTTGATATAATCTGCAACAGTGAGAAAGAAGTCCCACCAGTGTCTACTGCAGGGCTTGTGGTAGTGAGCAGAGAAGTCTGAGCTACACAGATCACAGATGCAATCCAGTTTGGGGGCCACCTCCGTGCAGGGTTTTCCAGTGCTGAAATGTTACAGACCAGATAAAAGGGCAATCCCCTACTTTTCTCCTGTGAATAGGATTTACTGCTGTGCCGTTTGCTGCTCCCGACCCAGCAACGTCTAATGCCAGCCCTACTGCATCTCTCCTAATGATGCCATTCCCTACCATAGGCAGAAGGCAATCAGGTTTTGCCTAATCAGCAATTTTCAAGCTTTTGATTCCCACTCCTCCCCACCCCCTTTTTGTCAATATTCATTTTAAATGCTTGAAGTCAGGGTTCCTTTTTAGCTGACTGTGCTTTCTCTGCCTCACCCCTTCAGGTGGATAGCTGACAAGTGACCACTTCATGCACTAGGAAACTTTAAATGAATCCCAAAAGAAAGTATTTGTGTAAGAATGAAAGGGCATCCCAGGCTTCTGCTGAGTAATGGATGTGATAATAGTTGTAGGAAAAAAAGATCCAAACAGTTGGGTGCTGATTTTTTTTTTCTTTCTGCAACCAGGCTCTTGATCAAAAGATGTGAAAATCTGACAGTTGCTGGAGCAAGGGCTGCACTTTGATTCTGGGGCATGCAGGAAGGACAGTTGCCAGCCTGAGAAACAAGAAACTGGCTATTGCTCCTTTGAACGATATCAAAAGCTCATCATACTTACTTCTTCCAATTAAGTGACTTTATGATGAGTGTAAATGAAGGGCTGATAGCCAAGACTGGGAACAGATAAGGAGGGAGGCACTTTGCTGGTTGAAGCCACACGCAGCAGTTCAGTGACACGGCTGCTACCAGCGCTAGCCCCAGTCTCTCCCCACTGCTGGCTCTGAGACCCAGAGAGACCAGTGGTACCCAGCCGTGGGCCTTTTTTCCCAGGAAAGAGCCCCTTGTTCCTAACAGTCCATCAGTTGTGACATGCAGAACAATAAAGCTGCAATCAAATGCCTTCCTCCTGTGCACAGAGCCTGGGGATCAGATTCCCCCTGTATCTCTTACCTTCCATCTACCACTTTGAAAGGTTTGGTCTTGAATTGTATCTGGATATCTCAGAGTGGAATTTCATTCTTCTGAGACTTTTAAAAGTAGACCGGGTGGAGAATTAGCATGAGAGAGGGAGCACACCCAGCAGGCTGCAGCTCACAGGGCTCTCTGTCACTACTGTCAGCTCTGGGGGTGCTGCTCAGGAGAGATGATGCTCTCCAGGACATGGGAATCACCCTGAGAAGCAATGGATGGCATGTACAGACTTTCCACTCCTCAAAGAATGAGGGCACTCTTCCTTCTCAGCACAACACAGCTAAAGATGTCCTTGTTGAGATCCAACCAGCCCCTTCTTGCTGAGAGTGGCATAAATGGATATCTTGGGAAGGGGAAGAAACAGTAGAGAAAGACAATCAAAATTTTTCAGTACATTTGCTCCATTTGGGCTGAAAATAAAATTATTTGAAAGAGCAGATCAGAGCAGAACCCATTCCTCAGTTCTGAGGCACGTTTGTGCAGGACTGAATTCTGCCAGGTTTTGTGCTGTTTCAATTCCTACAGGAAATAGCCTAGAAGCAGACTGAGTACAACCATGCTTGATCTGGGATCCAGTACAGCTGATCAGCTTACTTCCTTGAGTAGATTCAGAGCCTGCTCTGAACTCAGGCTAATTCTCCAGTCTTCTACTGTATCGTGACATCTCTACCATCTTTGTGCTGCTCAAGGAGAGAAGCAGGTACTCTGCACCACAGCAAAGATGCTGTTTCCAAGATGCTATTAAAGGAATAAGCAGTGCCCTACACTTTCTCAGTGCTGAATGAGATGTCCTGGCTGCTTAGCTGAGGAGACTGTCAACATGACTGATCACCCCTCACTGCCTCAGGAAAGGGCTTTTGTTTATATTTCAGGCAGACAGTTTTACTGCATTATATATGATCCTTGCAATTGTTACCACTATCTGCTTCTGCCCTAAATATAGTGTGAATGTTCCTTGCCCTTACCCTGGTGTCACTTCCATCCTTCATGCTCCCACTCCAGGTCTCTTACACTAGTTCCAGAAGTGACAAATCAGTACAAATGCATCACAGCTCTTTGGGGCTTGGTAGTGAGGCAGCAGCATGTGCCTGGGACATGCCTCTCCGTTTGCAGGCATACTGGGGCTGCTGTTTCTCAGAGCTGAACAGAAACTCTGATCCCATGCAGTTCCTCTGAAAGCTTCCCATAAATATACAAGGCTTATGCTGACAAGCTTGCATTAGATTTATATCTCCAGGACAGCGTAGTCACTTGTTCAGTCATAGAGAGTGTCNGGGGAGGAGGCTGAGAAAAGATACAGAGGGAATTACAGGACCAAGTTGAGAGAGAAACCTTTGCCTGTTTGCTTCAAGCATCAAGGAGGTGGGCTTTAGGAATGATAATGATTACAGGTTCTCCCTTGCTGATGCTTCTGTCAAACTGGTTTGCTCTGCAGGCCAGGAAGACTCTGTTTCCATTGATTCCAGCTTTAAATTCAGCTTATGCATCAGAAAGTGAAATGGGATAAATCCACATTGCTCTCCAACACTAGAGAAAGGTCGTGAGGAGCTCAGCAAGCCAACCGTGGCACATGTGAGTGTGACAGGCTTAGCAGAAAAAAGCATGTTCTTCCCTCCAACTGTTTGCTCAGGGCCACAGGCAGCAATCTGCATTGTCAAAAAAACATACATTCTATATAGGCCCAACTCACAAGACATCTTCAGAAGAAGAATGTTATATCACCATGATAGAATTGCTCTCAGATGCAAAGGATGCCACAGAGGAAAGGGAAAAGCTGTATGGGCAGCAGGTCAGCCTTGTTGCAGTAGCATGGGTCTCCATTTCCATGTCATGCCCAGCTATGTGCCCCATGGCACTGGGCAGGTTCAAAACTGCTTTCAAACTGGGCAGTTTTATACTAAGGCAGTGCTTTCTCCAAAACCTGTTATGGAAACAACCAATGTTTTAAGATATGTGTGGACTCTGAAAAAATGACCTCATGGGGTCATTCAGTTGTCCATACATCTGTGGATTTGTTCAGATATGTTTACTGCATAGAGAACTGCAGTAAATTTGGGGATGGAAAACAAAGAGAAACTGTCAACGTGATTAAAAAGCCATAGCTCACTGAAGGACAGATTATCTGCCTGAAAGTACAAGTTTCAGGGAGGACAGAAGTTAGAATTCAGGTAGGGCACAGACATTAACACCCTTCCTTCACTCAGACAAGAATTTCACTGTGCATTCACCATGGGTCAGCTTCATTCAAAATACATCAAATCCCGTCAGAACATGCCCCTAAAATATCCTTGGTTCAACAGAGAGTACTTCAGCACTTGAGTTTTCCTTTGGACATCTCCTGACCGTGCACTGGCCTTGGCTAACTGAGATTGAGTGAAGGACCCACTGAAGTTACAGCCTGAGTAAACTGGACGTAAACAAGGAAAACACTGACCATGATGAATTCAGTGGGAAAACAGCAAAGTGCAAGTGCTAGCAAGTCATTTCCTCTCTGTAATTAAGGTTCCCTGCAGAGACACAGTAAATACACGATGATCCGATACCTTACGGATTTCAAATTTCCGATGGCATTAGTACATCTAGGATGTCCTTAGATCATTCACCAAAACAGTCCAGTCTAAGACCCATTTGGAGAGAAACTTCTTTCTTCAGGTGAGAGGATCTGTTTCACACATAAGTCATTAGCCACTCTGCTGAACCACTAATTACTATTTGTTTTGGTCAGTGGCTCTTGAGTAACATCCATCTCCCAAACTTGCTCAGGACCAGTCATTCCTTCCCACTTGTCAGCGACAGGCTCTCAGGCAGCAACCTCTGTTGCTCTTTCTTCTTTTAGAGATGTTGATCTGACAGGCAATAGTTTTACTTAACTTTTTGGGCTAGCCTGCTGGCTGGATTTTTCCTTTCATTATTAACCTAAAATCAAAATCAAGCAAAATAAACCCCTCTTGACTGTGTGTCAAAAATAGCAAGCAGAGTTTTTAAACAAATGACCCGTAATGGCCATCGGTGACTCTGCTCTAAAAAAGATGAAGAGAATTCAGACTGCAGCTTAGAAATGCAAGCATGCTAGTGAGGGACTATTTCCAGCCTGTTTCATGGTACCCTGAAATACAAGGTCATGCTTCCTTTAAGCCAGAGTAACAGGAAAGTTTTTCTATATACTTCACTTTTCCTTCAGTATCCACTCAGACAGCTCCATTGAATGTAGACAGAGAAGCAACACCAAATAAAAGATGTGACTGTAAAATTGAGCAGTAGGATTTACCATCTAATAGTACTTTAAACTTTTGAAAATAACTTGATCAAGTCTCAATGAGACTCCTTTGAAATAGCAAACCATGTCTTGCATGAAAATGTATTCACCAGAGTGTAGTTAATAGCCAGCTACAAGAGACCATTTTTACTACTGAAATTGCAGCTAATTCATCATATCTCAAGGGCTGGTGGGGTTTTTTTTCACTGGAAACTTTCATTCCATCAATACAGTGCAGCGATTCTTTCTACAAGACAGTCCTGATAAAGCAGAATAAAGCCTAGGCTTGGTAAAATAAAGTCAGAGCATGCACTCTATGGACTCAGAGCAAGGCAGAGGAACTTAAACAACCCTAAAGAAGTAGCTGCAGTGCTTCCCCTGCTTTAGCAGCAGCTCATTAGCTTCCAAACCTCTGCAAACTTCTTCCGAAAAGCAGGTGAACCCTGGTGTCACGATCACAGCTATAATTGCAGCTTTTTCCTGTGCAGGGGCTGCTCAGGCTTACCCAGCAGCAAATAGAACTTCGGCAAAGCAGGTGGTCCCACAGCCTCCTCTGTTGTCAACATAAGACTTGGGTGCCACTGAGGCCAGTGCTGCGGGCAATCCAGAAATAACAGGGCAAACCTAGCATGGGGTATATTTGTCATTGTCTCCTTCTGCTAAACATTTTCTGTAGAGAACGTTAAGAAAGTAGAACACAGAAGTACACTGCCAGTGATCATCCTACTGGATCATGCTGGTTGCCCTTCTAATGCTCAAATCAAATAACAGTTTGAAACTTTGGAAAGCTATTAGGATGCACCTTTTAAAAACCACCTTACGAACAGAAGAGAAGAGAACTGTGTATTCCATTGCACTAACTTATTTTGCCTTATTTTCACACCACATTATTAAAAAATGAAAATAATTTGTGCCAATTCACATTTTTAAATCTTCACCGCTGGCACGTGATGGTCTGCACTGTCAATGCCTCGAGCATCTCAACGTACACTGGCTTTGTTGGAAATCTTTTGCCCACTCATCAAAATTGGCTTATTTGGCTAGCTCTTCTTTGGTTACACTAGTCACAGCCACTGACAACTAACAGGGTGAGCACAGAATAGGTACAACCAGTAGAAAGCAAACCTGACTGCTAAACCTCACACTCTAAGACCTCAACTCAGCAAACAGCTCCAAGCCTGCTTGGTGAGGCTCTTCAGTATCTGCTGAAGTGCTGTGCTGGAATGGATTAGAAATTGAGGGGAGGGGATGTGTATTGAAATGCTGGATAAGACCAATAAAATATAAACCAGAGCAAGAGAATTATTAATCTCTCTAAACCCCGGCAAGGGCTCTCTTACTGGAACGGCATCCTCTTGAGGATGCATCCCAACAGATCTGCAATGGCATGCAGCTCACACATTTATGCGCGTGTGTTTTATCACATGCTAACATGGGACTTCCTTTGATTTGTATGTGGGATGATAAAAAACCCCAAAGTATCCACCAAACTCATGGAAAACCTTCCTGGTGGTTTAACACAGTGAGACTGTGACAAGTCTGTATTTTTATTTTGCCAGGGTTAGGAGCTCTCGGGTGCAGCAGATTCTTTTCATTAAAGGAAGAATATATTAATCATTTATGAAGCTGTGGAGTCTTGCCTGGACTCTGTTAAAGACGCAGAATAGGCACTGTGTGGCAGGAGAGGGCACAAGGAGGGACAGCAGCTGCAGCACAGTGGCTGGACATAGTCTGGGAGCAACGTCATGGCCACGTCTGGCAGGTTCGTGAAACACACGTCAGCAGGTTGGCCTCTGTTTTGCGTTCATGAGTAAATTCCACTTCGCAAGAGCAACGAAAAAAAATAATAAATAAGAGACAGCAACAGCCCTGGTTGCACAGGGTAAAGCTGCTCAGCTTTCAGTTCATGTGCTTAATAACCACCACCTAAGGCCGTTTCAGGAACACGATGTCTAGGAAGCCTTTCTGCTCCTTTTTTTTCCTCCTCTGCCACATTTCATCACGCTTAATAAAATTCAATAATTGCTAGCATGGAGATGAACCGCTTTCTCCGGGAATAGCCCAGAAAAACCAGCAAGTGACCGGGCGAGGTGTGTGACCGCACAAGTAGCAAAAGGAATTCCCATCCCCTTGTGCCCTTTTTTGAGCAATTGATATCCCCAATGCTTCACATTTTACCTCGCGGTAAAAAACATTGCTGTTTGGGGAGAAAGGAACCAAGAGGCGGCTGCTCAGCCTCCAAGTATGCAACTGACATATATAATCTAGATTGGCTTTCCCAGGCAGACCTTTGATTGAGGAGGAAGAAGAGCAGCTGGTCAAAGTAATCTGCTCAGAGCAATTTGCATAATTTTCTCCCCCGTTTCCTCCGGCATTGTGAGCTTGTCTGGAGAGGAACACAAGCGGCAGATGCTGTGTCGCTCTGTCACAGGGCATAGCAAAGTAGAGAACGTGGGTCAGAATTCATCTGCTAAATATCCCCAACAGGTTAAACAGTTCTGGAGAGCTTCAGTCACAGATCTCCTTTTCAAAAGCTTTTCCTTTTTGCTTTTGCTTTTTCCCTCCACTGAGTACGAATGATTCCATTTCTCCAGCAATTGCATGTTTCCTTTCACACTTGTGTGCTATTCAGAAAGATACTCTTTGTGTTTCTTTATGGAGCTGGCTTCCAGGACCACGTATTTCTTTCCTCTGCTTGGATGAAGAACCCATTACAAATAAGTTATTCGAGAACACAAAGCCAGGCTTCTGGATTAGAAACGAATGTGTGTTTAATATTAAACACAACATTTAATATTAAACACAACATTTTTAATTGTGGCAAGAAAAGCTAAAAACCTTCCCTCAGAGTTTCAGTTTCGTGTTGGGACTGGGATGCTGGTGGAAGCTGCAAATCTTACAGCTGGCCTACCCACTTCCAAAACAGGAGCCTAAACCGGGTGTCTGAATTGTGGTCCTGCTGAGACGAAGGAATCTCTTTAAGCCAAGGAGTATTTATCTACTCTGACTGGAGCTCAAATCCCACTCTATGCTCTCATGGCTTTTGAGTCTGGCTCTTTACCATGCCAACTGGGCTACAGGCAGAACCAACAGCACCATCCAGCTACAAAATACATACAAGTAAATGCACCATCCATTGCTCAAATAGAGGCAAATAATGCAGTTTCCCTTCAAACTGGTTGTAGGAGCCCAGCACAGTGGATGCTGGTCCCTGGCAGCCACATTTCCTATCCCAAAGAACATAGTTGCAGGAAAGCACATGAACCAACCCCCAGACTCTACCCTCATCTTCTCCCTGGGGCTGTCCCACATCCGGTGCCAAGGTTTACCTTAGATTACTAAAATAACCTAGATTTGAGCAGTCCTCCTTCAGAATACAGACAAGGGTGCCTACAACAGGTAGCACAGCAACCACACAGCATCCAAGGCCAAAGGGACAGCCAGAAAATAGGTTCACCCACTCTCTAGTGCTACCAGACATCAGTTGCCTCCAAAATCAGCTCAGACATCTGAAGTGATCCCTGACTTTTCCCTCTCAGCTGTCTGGGAAGCCACTGTCCCAGCAGGGATAAAACACGCTGAGCTGTGCAGTCCCACACTGGATAACATTATCCAGCCTAACATTAGATGCCAGAAGAGGGGCCAGCGTCTATTTTAAGCTACGCAGTAAACCATGATCATACGCTGGTGAAACCAAGTGAAAACACTCCACTCCAAAACTCATTGTTTCTCCACCACAGGTTAGAAGCTATTACATTCCTACAAAAAATAGATTACTCCCTCAATACCCCACATCTCCATATCTCCCCTGAGCTCCTAGGCAGAGCTATTTTTATCTGGACACAGATTGCACTGTCTGTGCTCCACACACCTGGTCCGTCTCCTGTGTCATGGATAGTTCTGGGGAAACTCTCAAAACCCAAGGTTCAGCCTCAGCTTACTGAGTAAAGCTGTAAATCCCTCTAAGAAGTCTGCACACAGACCTCACTTCTGAATGTTTCAAAGTTAAGGGCAGTTTGCTCTTTTTCTAATTAATTGCCCAAAATACATACACCGTTGTGCTCTGTTCACTACAGAGCAAGCTCTGATAACTGAGCCAGCCAGCCACAGGGTGTGACAGGAGCCAGTATTTCCCAGTATTGCTACCCATAGCTGAACCCAGACAGAACCAGAACATCCAAGAGTAGAAACATTACCCAGTATGTCTATCCCTAGCATGACATTTCATTTGTTGGAGTGTTTGAAAGCTGTTGGAGAGACATGGATTGTGCAAAGCCTCATCTTAAAGGCATCCAATTAAAAAGTACGTTGGGGGAAAGAGTTTGGGGTTTTTTCCCCTCCCTCAACATAGTCAACATTTTTGATGGGATTTCAAAAACATGGTCTCTTTTCTATGAACCCTTTCTGCTATGGATCTGGCTCAAAGTTCTTTAAAGTCTTTTTCAAACTTCTAAAAACAAAAATCTGGAAACTAATCACAGACAATCCCCAGGGACTTCCCACCTCTGCATCTGTTCTTATTCCAGTGACCTAGTCTTTTCCAGGTAAGGCCACTTCAGCCCATCCTTGTAGCCTTACTTAGAATCATAAAATCATCAAGGATCAGAAGGGACCTGGAAAGATCATCCAGTCCAATCATCCAGTCCAATCCAGACACAGCAGGACACCCTGACCAGGTCCAGGCAGGTTTCAAACGTCCCCAGAAAAGGAGACTCCACAAACTCCCCAGGCAGGCCCCTCCAGTGTCCCGTCACCCTCCCTGGGAAGAAGTTATAGAATCAGTCAGGGTTGGAAGGGACCACAGGATCATCCAGTTCCAACCCCCCTGCCATGGGCAGGGACACCCCACCCTAGAGCAGGCTGGCCAGAGCCTCATCCAGCCTGGCCTTAAACACCTCCAGGGACGGGGCCTCAACCACCTCCCTGGGCAACCCATTCCAGGCTCTCACCACTCTCACGGTGAAGAACTTCCTTCTCACATCAAGTCTAATTCTCCCCATCTCCAGCTTTGCTCCATTCCCCCTAGTCCTGTCGCTACCTGAGATTCTAAAAAGCCCCTCCCCAGCTTTTTTGTAGCCCCTTCAGATACTGGAAGGCCACACTAAGGTCACTTCGGAGCCTCCTCTTCTCCAGACTGAACAGCTCCAACTCTCTCAGTCTGGCCTCATAGGAGAGGTGGCCGTTCATACTCAATAACCACTCCATGTCTGATGCAACACCACTGGTGTCAGCCTGTGAAGGTCCTCAAGGGACATATTAGGGATGTCCCACTGACCCCTATAGACAGACAGCAGCTACTTGGAGGTTTCTGCTGAGAAGGGAAGCACAGAAATTCTGAACATGGTTCACCTGGGAAGAAAAAGCCAAGACCAAGATTTCTACCATATTCCCCCTCCACCACCTGACAGCAAAAAGACATGAACTTTTTAAAAGCAAAAGGATTTGGGACAGTAGCATGTTCAGCTACATGGTCAGGAAAAATACGGAGTCTTCTGTGAAAGAAGAGAAAGGAGAGAAGTTTTCTTTAGACTTTTTTCTCTTAGTGCATCTCTGACTCCTACCTCTCTGAGCTGAGCCTAGCAAAGCCAGCTGTCAACCACAACTCCAGCCCTCGCTACCTTTCTCAGAGAGTGATTACGTCAGCTTGAGCCTTTTTCAGTGAAGCCAGGTCACCCAGTCCCACAGAGGAGATGTCAATTTTTGTACAGTGAGTGACTTGTTGGCATGTCAGCCATAAACAGAGCCCATTAGTTAACATGAGCTTTGATGTTGTTCCTCAGCTTTGCATCCAACAGCACCCACTCTGCCCTTGTTCCTCTGGACAGTATCTCAGAAATGAAAACTAAATGCTTCTAAAAGCCCAGATTTAGGAAAGTAGAAGATACATCCTTTAACTCTGTGTTAATGTGCCCTGCAAGGCTTTTCCTTCCTGAGATAGCTAATTACAGAAACTCAGAGTTAATTTATTCTGCAAAAGCCCCTTTCATTGTTCCGTTAGCGTGTCTGGTAAAATCACAGTTTTCATTTAGTAATCCAACATGTCCTGTACCCTCTCCCTCATCTCCGGTTACTATTAGTGTCAGCCTTGTACTAACCCTCCATTTCTTCCCTTCTTTCTTTTTGTGTGTGTGTGTGTGGAAACTAACTACCTTTCAGTCACTGAAATGCTAATTTCAGAGACAGGCAGTAGGCAGCTCGAAGATAATGTTACATGTTTCCATCCTCCCACGGGGGAAAAACCTGGAGGAATCACAACATCTGAGATGCTTTTGCATTTTGGATAGGAAGACAAAGGGAAAATAGTTTGTGTGTATACACAGGCACAAACACTTTTGGAGACTGGGTCTTGGAGATTAAAAAAGTAATTGATATTAGGTGTGTTTTTCCCTTACAGGGCAGGCAAAGGGAGAGATCTGAGCTTTGCCTTTTCAGAAAGAGGAGAAACACAAATGGTAACTCCCCATTTAAAATAAGTATCTAGATGGATATTTTTCTTCTCAAGAATACATACTGAGGAAATGGCAGTACTCTGCACAGAAGTACAGAATATTTGTCATATTTTCTTGCCGTGTCACTTTTTCTGCACTGTTTCATTGAGCCCTGTTCATGAAGGAACAATTGCCTTATTGTCACTGCGAACGTCCCAGGAGCAATGCAACAAAACCAAACAAAGAGGCAGGAGGGGGAAGAAAGACAGAAAAAGTAGAACAACTTTTCCAGCGTGAATCACTACTTCTTCAGCAGATCCTGGCGACACGGCGGCTTGGTCTGCTGGAATCCTGCCCCTGCTTGGCCCTTTCCATGTGTGTGGGCTCACTCTCTTGCTTCCTCTCTCCTCTTGGGGTTCAGGTCAGCCTCCCTGTTCAGGAAACAAAGAACAAAACCTCCAAACTCATAAGAGCCCTGATGTGACTGCTGGGAGAACTCACAAATTTCCTGCCATCTCTACCTGACAAAAAAACATTGGTCCAGGGGACCTCCAAAAGGGATTGCTTTGTTTCAGCTTGGGTTTCAATGTAGCGTTGCTCTTTTTCCACCAGTTCTGTCTCAGACTGGAAGGAGGCATCCATGTGATAGCTGGTGGCTAGTGCAGACCAAGCTCTGTCTGGCAAATGGAAATACAAGGAATAGTCAGACTGCAGCTCAGGCTCTGGCACACTGGAGCATCAGGGCCTTGAAATCAAAAGGGAATTCTTCTAGATAGACACAAACAGCCAGCTGCCATCATGCACTGGGGGGGTGTATAGTTCATCTTTCAACAGGAGCTCATCTACGCACAAAGGAACACACCAAGAAAGGGTAACCACCAAGGGACTGAAGTTAAGCATTCAGAATCTGTTGTCCAATGTCTACCCAACAGACAACACACTGTTTTCCACAATTAGAAATGGACCTTGGCTGGAAATCCAAACTCAGACACTGTAAGACCTAGTGTAGAAAGTAGTGATGTTGGATGTCAATCCACAGTTTAAAACCAGCACCAGCTGGATCCAAAAAGAAGAAAATCCAAATGCATGACTATGGCGAGATTCTGCTGCTTGGCTGAAATCTCAGGACACTGAATTGCAGTGACATTTCACAGTACACTTGAATTTATAAAACTGAGAGCTGCTGGCATAGAGAGAACAAAAAGAAAGATGTATCTGGGCACTTGCATAGAGCTGTTAGCAACTAATCCTTGGTGGAGTAGGATAACTGGGTTTACACTCTTAGAGCTGCTATTTATCAGTTCAGACTCTTTCCTATTGTCTAGTACTCATAGTTGTCTGGTGTTTCATGCAAAGCAATCATACTGATTAATTGGATCTATCAGTTCTGAATAATGTTTGAGTATTCACATCCTGGCTCTCACTAACATCATTACAAGCAGTTACATGAACATAACCTTAAAAGTTACCTCCAGCTGAGGCACAGGGGCCACCATGTCAAAACTGAAAATACTATATTGGGAAGCTTAAGTTACTATCAAATTCCTAATCAAAACACTAGTAAAGTCCACAAAATAATGATCTTGTCTGGTACCCACCTCCACACCAGGAGTACCTCTCCTTGGAGTAGGGGCATCAGACTGACTTTAACACATGTGCCCTCACAGCAGTGAACTGGATGCAGTTCACTCAGTATTTCTGTATCAGGTTCTCAGTTAAATATGTGTGTAGAATCTAAGTGAATTACTCTATAGCCCCTTTATTCTCTATTTTTCCATTCCAGAGAATGCTCGTTGTTATTGGCTTTTTAAGCAGAGGCTCAAGGATCACATTTGATTGCATAGGACAAACCATTTTAAGTGGTAAAGCTTAAGGATGGAAAAAATGAAAATTATGTAATTCAATAATGAACTGCAACAATGGAGCACAATCTTCCTGCACATTATTGACAATGATCATCTCCGGCTGCCAACCCTGCTGGCTGTGAGCATTCAAGATCTTCCTCGTGCCAACACAGACCTCACTCTTATTTCCAAGCTTTCCAAACAGAACACGGGCTGCTTTGCATTACAGGGAGGCCTGCCCATTAGTTTTGTATGAAAGTTTCACAGATTTTAACAACCCGGTGTGTGCACACAGACTGGCGGCAGCTGTCCAATATTTTGCTGACCTCTGCTCAAAGTACATGGACAAAGACAGGGATTTGGCCACACAGAGGGCACCTTGTATACCTTGATACAAGGCCTGTATTTCCAGTGGAGGAAGTTCTTCGCTCAATAAAGACTGGAGCAAAAAAGTTGGCACTTGGCTTGGACATTCCCAAAGCCAGCAGAAAGCTCCTTGCAACAAAGCCCTGTTCCTCCTCGCAGCATCAGATTTGGCTGGAAAAATCAGGCCCCTTGCCTTTCACTTCCAGCTTGCTCTGTTTCTTGTTCCCCAGATTTGTGTTTTGGAGTTTTTAGGACTGAGCAAAGCCAAAATCTCAGTCGAGATCTCCCTGTACTCTGGGTGCCTCTGCCATACTCCTATCCATACTAGGTGGAACCATATGTCAGGAGTGGTTCAAGCCCGCTATCAGCCAGGTTTCACAGGCAAACCTTTCAACAGAGGTAAGCTTACAGTTGTAACAGGCCCAGTCAGTACCCGATCTGACACCAGTATTTTGAGCTCTTGTTGCTTTGGTCAGGAGCTTGCTGTCAAGCAGACTGTTTCCTTGGACGAATACAGGAGGGTGACACACTGAGCTGCTCACAGTTAGCTGGTACTCAGTAGGTAGGTCCTTATGAATAAGGAAGCTCAACATTTTGAAATTAATTAGGGAAATGCTTCCAAGGTATATGTAGGATGATAAAGCCACTCATGACATGATGAAGACTTTCCTATTGTAGGTGAACTGCCATATCTTTCATTGCTTATGCAGTAAGGTCAGCTTTTGACTTCCAGGTGTTCAAGATAGTCTCCAAAGGAGAAGAAGTCCGTATAAAGGAATAGAGGAATACCAATTCTAATAAAAGAATCTGCAGCCCAATTTTCCATCAGAAATTGCAGTAGAACTCAGAATATCCTCCAAGAAAACAATCTGGAGAATCAAGTTAATCAGATTGCCTAAACTATAGATTCACTTCCTTCTTGTAAAACATCTGGGGAGGCTTCTCACATCCTGGCCCTTCCACCCACTCCCACATTCCAGCACCCAAAACATAAAAATGAGATTGGCTCGGAGGAGGCTGGCTAGTACAAGCGCTTGAGTGCCAGGTATGTGCAGCTGTATGCTTGATTGCTAATCCATCTGCAGGACTCGGCATGGGCCACTTTTGTTTGAGCCTCAAGTAGGGATGGGAAAATGGGTTGGAATAAATAATGCGAAAGCCCTTGGCCTTTTGCCTCTTTTGAAAGCTGAATTGGAAACAAAAGTTCCTTCCAGGTTCTCAAATGCTCAGTTAGTGCCACCCATTTGCTTATTATGCTGCTCCATTTTTGGATCCCATAGGGGATAGCAGGCCCTAAAACACTGGGAGAGCAGCTTTACTCCCAGTGACCCCCAGACTGGCTGGAAGCAGTGGGAGCTTGCAGGAAATCTACCTGGTGGGAGTATGAAGCCAAAGTTTTGCATCAGAAAAGTTTGGTGAGTGCAGGTATATATTCAGAATTGGAGAATGGGAAGGAATAAGGTGTTTAATCTGGAGCTAAATTCTACTTATCTAAAGGACTGGAAGCAGCAAGAATACACAAGCAGAGTAAATTCAACACAATACACAGAAGAAATTCAAAGTTCAGCTGAAAAGCTCTGCTTGCTTTTCACTGGTTCATATTTTCTTGTTTCATCTTCTGGCTCTGCCTCATCTTCTCTCAGTGGGTCATGGGTGTTACCAAGCAACATGGTAATACTTGGCCCAAGTCCTAAATCATGGATTTTTGTAAACATGAGTGAATAACATTATTTAACATCCTGCCTGAACATTGTCTTAAACCTCTGGGTACACGCTAGGGAGTGACAGCCCCATGCAACTTACATGCGAAAGAGAAAAAGGCTCCTTCCCGAGTTAATTTTAAGTCACCGTTTGTTGCCAGATGAACATTTCAAAATCAAGACCTTTCAAAACTATTTTGCAGAAAATGAAATATAGTCAGAGACACTCAAACAGTGCGTGACTGAGGGTGAGGCACCCACTTGAGCAATGCAAACCCAAGTTTCCAGACTGCTTGAGTTGGAAAGAGACCTTGAACCAAGGTTTTTACCTCCTAGGGTGATTCTCTAACTGATAGGATACCAATAAAGCATCACATCTGGCACACTGGGACCACTGCCAGATTTCAAACGACCAGCTCCCACCTCTGCAGCAATGTTTCCCCCACTGGGGCTGTCATTTACCCTGTGTCTAAAGCAACTATATTAGCCTGGCTGTCTAGGAGGTCCTTAAAAACCGACGAATCTTCCGTAAGACTTGTTCCCTCCCAGCAAACACCTCATATCCCAGATCCCCCACCCTGAGACATATCCCCTCACTAGCTTCCCAATTCAAAAAGCATGGGATGGCTTCCTCTGGAGAAGAAACCTGGGAGGTCTGATCCTGGCTGTGTGGAGTGAGTTTGTTTCCCAATCTTCCCCCACTGCCTAATTACATGTGGCAGCCGGGAATGCTCCCCGGTGAAAGAATGGGCTGAGGGGTCACAGTCCTCGCCTTCTGCACCCAGTCCCTGCCTCTCAGGGAGAAAAGAGCTATCCCTTGAGCTCTCTGCTCAAGTGGGAAAGAGGATACCTCTCCTCCAAAGAGCTGCCTTCACTGCCTCCTGTCCTTCTCAGAAAGAGACATCTCTAGGAAGAAATGGATTCATCACAAGATGCTTAGCGGGATGAAGCGTCTCCCCTCAAATGCCAGGATTTGCAATTTGTGCTGCTTCGGGGCTGTGGGAGGGCGCCGGGCTCACTCTCCCTTTCCATTTGACTCAGCCTTCTCATAGCAGGGATTATCCCCTTCTATCAAAGGGAAAGCTGCAGAGCAGACGTCCGCCTATTCTTCCTGAGCACTGAGCCTGACAGCCGGCTTTTCAGCCCCGCTCCCATTACCAGCTGCCCTACAATGAGGGAGCTAAACTCCACACAAGGCCCACATGGAGCTCCAGAAGGAGCTGGGGGGCTGAAGGGTGCAGGAGGGGACAGGGGGAAGCTGGGTTGAGTGGAGCAAGGGAGAGAAACAAGTCATGCAGATGAGGGAGAGTTAATCCTATTTAGCACATGTATATTATCAATGAGTGTGTGTGGTGGGGAAAGGCAAGGGGGAGAACCCCCCACCGCAGGCAGGCGGAGGCAGACAAAAAGGTCATTCATGTGTGGCTCACAGAATTAAGAAGGTACCACAATCTGCTGCTGGTTTGGCTCCAAATGCTTCTTCGTATTCAAATCAAAACCCCTTCCCCCAACCCAAACTGCAAAACTTCCTCCCTGCCTCTGTCCCTGCCTCACTGTGCAATTACCAGTCCGAATTTTACTCTCTATCCCTTCTGGTGTCACGGAGGGGGAGGGTGGGGGTGGTGTGTAGCAGCATTTCAGGACCAACTCAGCACCACATCTGAGGCCTCCACATTTCAGCTTACATCAAGACCCAGGCTTCATAAGCATAAAAATGGAAAGATCCACCGTGTGTTCAAAGCGTTGTTCCAGAAACGGATCAGGACCCACATTTACAAGGCACTACCAGACCCACTGCTGAGAAAAGTTCTTAAAACACTGAACCCTTCAAAAATTTTGCCTACTGGGTTCAGAACAGACATATCAGCCTGAGAACTGAAGAGCATATTTGTGGAATCATTTCACCCCAGAACATTACTAATTTGGCTTTGCAATTAGACCTTGAATTTGTAAATATTCACTTCATCCAAATTTTAACCCAAGCTTATTTCACCAAGTGTCTGTCTCCCACCTTGGCTGCACAGCATAATTACATCCTCTTGCAAAAACTCTGCTTCCCTTAGAACCAATGCAAAGGAATCCAAAACTCAGGGTTACTTTAAATAACAGTATGGAGATGAAAGACCAGGGCTGGAGTAAGCCATTTGAAATGCACGAAAAGTCTCGGGCTGGAATCGACAGGCTGTTCCTTTAGAGGAAAAGCAAAATGTATTTTGGACAAACCATTTGACTGCTTATGAACCACGAACAAAAACACTGCTCCTTAATTTGCATTCAGTGCCAGAGGATATCTGCTCTCCCTCTAATGAGTAGTGCTAGCCATCCTTTTCAAGGAAGAAGACCCTAAAAGAAATGGGCAATTCCTCTGGGGTCCATGCACTGGCTAGCTCCAGGCATTGGATGACTGCTTGTGCTGTGCTGCATAGCTCTTGCTTCACCCCCAGTAATCTCCTTGCCTTCTCCACAGGAGTCAGGGATAGAGGAGCTCTCTTCTCCTCCCCTACTGTACATGCTCATAGGTTTTAATCCAATTAAACTGTTCTCTCCCCTCGACAGATTCTCTTTTTTCTTCATTTGCTTTCAATAAAGAAGTATCATTTGCTTGGGAGCTTTCCAGGGTTGCAACAACAGGCCCTTGGCTTACACGTGTTGCTTAGAAGTGGAAAACCGCAAACGAAGCTCGAGGTTTGTTTTAGAAGGAGGGTGGAAATGGCCTTGTTATTTAATTATTTTTTTAAAAAAGCTTTTAAAACCTTATTAAGCAAATTAAGTTTCAAGAGACGTCTCACTCTTATTCTGGGAAGTCCCTTCCTCGTCCCTTTCTTGTACTAAATTGGTATGTCAGCACAGGCGTGCCCATTGCCTGGCTCTCACAGACCCATCAAGCATTGATTTTGACACTTAACAGAATTAGAAATGCCAGGCATCCAAACCTTGATGGCTTTTCACAGGGAACGAGCACTAACCTCCATTAGGAGGTTTCTTTTTATCACATAGATCCTCTTATAATGCAATTTGCAATGAAATTCTCCCGTCTCCCCAAACCCTGCCAGCTGCCATCACCATTCCTCCACCACCACCACCACTTATTCTTCAGTCAAATAGAACTATATCCAATCCTCTCTGCAACTTAAAAATAAATAATCATCACTTATACCAGTTTCCTTCTGCTGGAAGGAAGCAACAGTCAATGGGTGAATCAGGTCTGCATCTTGTACCCCTGAGTTAATAAGCATTGAAAAGAAGGTGAGCCCAAGCCCTCTGTAAATATCTCTTATGCCAGCCTAATAAACTTAATGTCCTAATGCAGCACCCATAAGTTCCTTGTAAAAACATGCCTGAAACATGAAGATAGTGCTGAAAAACTCAAATATTGTTGGTCTGCAACTCTTCCAACTCTCCAGAAAATAACTGCCTGTATAGAAACAGAGTCAGGAAAATACAACTCCAAGATAAGTGGGACTGCTCTTAATGTGAGGCAGTGCACTACCTGGGTCTGATCCAAAAATTAGTCAAGTTCTTCATTTAACTACAGGGGGTGGTTGGATTAGGTCCCACTTGGCTGATGTGCCGGGGGCAGAAACGTGCAATTCTGTATCTTTCTCCTCCTTTTAAATGCTCTCAGACTCTTATGGCATTTTAGAAATCATTCAAGGACTTGATGGGGTAGCAGGAAATTTCCTTTGTGCTGCCGTGCCAAAGCCTAGAAACAGACCTGGTAGGCAGATCTTCATTTTACAGTATGTGAGATTCCCATTCAGCTACAGTAGGGAAATGTATGCACAGGATAAAAAATTATTCATGATTACAATTTAGAGTGTTATAAACCACTCAGCACCTGGAGCCCTGGTGAGGCGATATTTAAAGATTAATAAAATAAGCATTCAAAACTCCACTTCCCCTTTGGTTATTTGCCAGGATCACAGTTCAGATTAGAGCATTTTCTGTGCAAGAACTGGTAAGCTGATTAACAGCTAAAGGAGAGCACTTCTCTGCACTTCCTTCACCATGTACAGTGCATGCTATATCATCAGTATGAATAGGGAGAAACTCATCCTGAACCTGTATCTTATTAACCCAAAAGTCAGTCCAGAGACTGTATTTTAATAAACAGTTATTGAAGGATTGACTGCTGTTCAGATATTGGGCCAAGATGACTCTCCATCAATTTAGGATCAGTTCAACTGAAATCTAATGAGCTATTTTTCTGGCAATGACTGGACTTTTATTCTATATGTTTTGAAGTTTTGATCCCCAAGTTTGAGCAGATGCATTTAACTCTACCCAAGCAAAGAGTCTGTTTTGCTGTGGTGTTCAGGGTCTGGTTCAAAATTAGCATCTGTCTTTCCACTGGCCTCAATGGGCTATAGATTGCTTCCCAGTTCAGGTGATCTCTTCATTTAAGTTTGACACTAAAGCCTACTGAAGTGAATTAAGCAATACCCATTGACACCAATGATCCCTGAACCATGCTCTTTTATTCCCAACTTCATCTTAAAAGCATCCGAAGGAAATTAAATCAAAAACAGACACCTCAGTAAGGTAAATGGCATTTAAAGTGTAAAGGACTCTAACCTCTTAATCTGTACATGTTTGGATAAGGTTTCCAGAAATTAAACATATTTCTCTCTCCAAAGTGTGTTTTTCTTTTCAACAGTCTGTATCAGTGTTTCCACTGCAATGGGATTTGGTGTTGAGCGAGATTTACCCATATAACTTCTCGAAGTACAGACAATTGTTGCAAATGATGCTACCCATTAGCAGTAAATGCTTTCACTGTCTCCAGCTCTATAAATCTCTAAACATTACAAAGAACTACTCCTCAGTTCCTCCCATGAGAGATTAAAGATGGGACTTCTGTGGACACAACTAGTAAAAGGAAGGCAGGCTTTTCCTTCCTCCTCCTTTGAGCAGCTGTCTCTTGAATGGACAAGTGGGAAGGAAGAGGCACTCCAACCCCAACAGTTAAATTGTTTACCATATAGTTTACTTTACACTCTGTATCTGACAGTTACCCTGGAAGAATTTAACAGAGGAGACCATCGTGAACAATTTGTTTTCCATGTCATTAATTTTTACATGATTCCTCCAATGCTAAAACCATAAATACAATGCTACTAGTTCCCTTAGATTTAAAAATGTATTTGTACCACTGACATGAGAGGAATGCACACAGGACATGAACAGCAGAACCTGTAGAGAATGGCATAGGGAACGTTGCCTCAAAGGGAGGGGTTTACCCAAATGTTGTCCAATTAAATGCCCAAGAGAAAGTGTTTCTTTCCTTCTCCCAGTTTCTCTGTTCTTACAGACCAGATCCTTTTCTCACTTTCCCCCTGCCAACCCTCATCACCTCCATTGGCTTTCTAGGAGGTACTGAAGATTAATGTCCATGTAGCAGAGCGGATTTAAGAATTACTTTATTTCAGTGGAAAGGTCTTGCTGTTACTTTAAAATATGTCCTTCTGTCTTCGTCTGACATTGCAATTAATCAAGTCTCCCACCCACTCAGGGTCTGTCTTCAGATTTTCTCAGACTCTCACTTTCTTTTATACATGAGGTTTTAGAACCTTGTCAGAATTTAAGGAGGGAAGTAACATGGATTCAGCTAGGACCTCACAAATCAGGTTCAGATACTCTCACAATAGGTGTCCTTCTTGCCCTCCTCACCAAGCAGATCTTTGGCAAATCCCTCTCCTCACACACACATCTGCTCCTGCATCCCTAAGGCCACAGAGGATCTTGTACAGCATGGGTCCTGGTTCTGCCAAAGAGGAAGCAGAAGTACTTTAAGTGCCAGGTTTGAGGAATCTCAGGACTCCAATTAGCATAATTAACTTAGAGAATCTAACACAGGCCACTGTGCAACCTGATGCCTCCCAACAAAAGCTTCACAGGCTCTCCCCAGCTCCCAAATCTGAGGCTTCAAGGAAACCCAGAAGGATACAGCTGGTATCAGGGAGGGGGCCAGAACAAGGGAAGAGCAGGAACCTCAAACTTTTGCTCACAGTAAAAGTACTTTTCCATGAGCAGAAGTAATCTAGCCCTTTGTTTTTAACATTACTGTATTGGCTAGGAGTTTTGGACTCACTCTGTCCTGCACTATCCAATATTTAGCTTCACTGTCCAGGAGCCCCAGTGAAAACCTGGGTGCAGAGTTAATAATCCCCAGCTGCAGTTGTGTATCCCAGCCCAAGGTCTAGGTCAGATTCGCCACCAAACAGCTCCCCACAAGAATGAAGTCACCACTAGACATTACGAGCTGTCGTGATTGTACAAGGCTGATCGTGGAGAGAAATAGGGGGTGTGTGTTTGGTTGGTTTACATACGTGCTAGAAAAAGGGAATGACTGAAGAACAATGTAAATGTTATACCTTCTGACTGTAGACTTTAAAAAGAAAAAGGCCTGGTTATTTGTTTTTTTGGCAAAACATGTCTGTTTTTCTTTTGTCAGGAGGTGCAAGTTGATTTCTGGAGCCAAAACCACCTCTTTTTTTGGCTAAATACCTGTTTCTTTTTGATTTTAGTAGCACACCCTGGAGGAACATAACTGAATTGATATAAATTATATGCAGAGGAACTGGGAGTTTAATGAATAGAAGACTCGTGGAATTCACTTGATGTTGGCACATTAACACACTTTTTCCTGTGTGCTGAAAGTAGGTTCTGTAGTTTTCCCACATAAAGTAGGAAGAAAAAAAAAAAGAAAAAGAAAACTTTTAAGACTCAGACCTTAGGGTAATATGAGCAGTTTGAGTGTTTGTTTCATTCCCTGTGAAATGACATTTGAATGAACCAAGACCAGACACAGCAGGACGGCGTCAAGGTAGGCAGCAGAAAACTTCATGTGTCTTCTTTGGGCTACGCTTAGTAAATGCTCATGAACAAATAATGTCATGATAGCTTTAACATGAAATAAAAAAACCAAGTACCAACAACCTGGTTCTCCCAATCACTCTTTCACATAACAAACTCAAATCCAAAATTGGCAGTTTGGGGTAAGTGAAGAATATAACAAGCACCAAGAGAGTAGTATCTAAGTCCATAGTAACAGCAAGTGTTCCTGCATTCCACGTGGTTGTTCTGATGCTGCACACTGGTGACTGGAAGGTTTTTACAAAACAGAACCTGGGTGAATAAATAAATGAGTGCTGGCTTGTGCTGAAGCTGTTCTAGCATTAGAGGAAACACATTTTTTTATCAGGTTTGATTAAGCTTACATGATCCAAGTCCTGTCAGAGTCAGGAGTGCATTGTACACATCGCTTGATAAGAGAGAAGGATGAGTTATGTAAACACCTAGCAACATGTGAGAGAGATTTACTCTAATTGTTAATGTGCCTTTGAGGGAAGATTATAATCATGTTGTTTCATTAAACAAAACAGTTGTACAAGTTCTATAAGACAAATTGCCTTTTCCTCTATTCACTTGCAAAGGTCATCCTGTTACCACTGATTAGCACCAGACACCCAGTCATACTTTGGCAAAAGGCGAGTTCATTCATAACAGGAATGCAGAATCTCTCTCAGAATAGGTTTCCCAGTGACTGACTTGGCAAAGACACAATGTAGAAAACACTTCTGCCCAATATCAAACATTCACCTACTGACAGCTCCAGAGGACATCTATCCTTCACAGGAATGCTGAGCACCACCCACTCAAGCCTTTGGCTGCATCAGAGGCACAAGAGGTGAAACGCAGGTAAATCCTTCCCTCATATAACTAACCAACGGAGTAGCCAACCTCATTGTTAACTAAATCCCAAAGAATTTTTAAAGTTTGATAAAACACAGTAGCAAAGAAAGCTCAAGCTCTACTCTAGGTCTGTCATAGCACTGGAGAAACCTCTTTCCAATTCCTCCACCTGCACCCCTTTCCTACTTGATTATAGGCAGCCGAAAGAGCAGTCACAGACTCTCTTAACACATACACACACCACTCCCTGGAGCTTGGTAACTATCTTGCTTTGTCTCTTTGATAGGCATGTAGGAAGCAAATGAGAAGGAGAAGATGCCTGAAGAGTCCATTAACATTGTTAGGTTAGATGCGCTGACAATAAATCTATTCTTTTTGACATGACATGCAGTAATGAAGGTACATTTCTGGATAACTCTTCCTAATGTAAGATAAGATATGGATGGCCCATGTCTTTCTGACATATGTCCAGCATATCAAAGAGTGCATAAGAAAAGGTTGTTTTGTTGATGTGCTAATCAGTAATAAAGTTTAAGATTAATGATGACGAGTGGTTTTGTTTGTCATATTTTTGGGGGGTTACAGGTCATACACTCCTGGGGATGGCAGAGTTAGTGCTCTACCTCTGAAAATAAAATGAACACCCAACAAGACCCTTATTAAAAGGTCCCTCTTTCCTCTAGAGACAAAAAGAGGCAGTCAAAGGAAAAACATGCCTAAACTTGAATGTCACACTACATTTCTCCACTGTTTCTGAGGTTCTGGCATTTGAAAGGATCTTTTAAGGCTCTTTGATATATAAAAGAAATTTCTACTACAGTGAAGAAATGTATATAAGGGTCAAAGTGGCAAGAAGAGAGAAACAAACACAAAAAAAAAATTAGCAGGTACCAGGGGAAGGCCGTGGCTGCCTCCTATGGTAGGAGGGTTAAGCCATGTCCTGTTGAAATGAACTGATCTTGCTGACAGCCTGGGAAAGGATGGATAGAAATAAGATCTTTTCCTTCTGTCAAATATACAGGGGCCTGACACTTTTCAGTTACATTCTGCTCTGGGGTCCTTCTTGCTCTAGGAAATGGGGCACAGCCCAGGGCTGTCCCATCTGGGGATCCAGGTGAGCTTTGAGACCACCAGCATAGTCCTGTTTAGGGCAAAAGCAGCATCAACAGTGGCCCTGGGACTGTTACAGACTTTTCTTTAGCTGGCTGTGAGGATGCAGACAGCAATGCTTGTAGGTATCCCCTGGCAATGTTCCGCCCTACTTTGCCGACATTTAAAGTTGATGTAATACTAAAACCCACTATAGCACACAAGCTTCAGCCTGTCTTGTTTCATAGGTGAGATAGATACTCAATGATTGGAGACCTCACTCTATGGAGAAAAGGCATTATTACCTTAAGCCACCTTGAATACAGGCATAATTGTATTGTTGAGATCAATGGCAAAACCCTTGTGGCAATAAAAAAACACCTTTTTTTTTCCAAGCTTCAGAGTATTGTTTCAGCTATGGATAGAATTAGCTTTTAATTACATTGAGAATAAGAAAGAAACAAACAATTAACTGCCTTCAATTAACTTAACTGAGTTTTGAAGTCATGCAAAACATATTTTGACTGGAGATAGGTAAAAGCCAAAATCTTGATGATTAACATTTCCAAGTTTTGGGATAAATTCAGGCTCAAATCCCAAGGTCTAAATTAGTGACCGGTGTTTTGGGTTTGCATCTAACCTAAAATGGGAAAAGGATCAACAGCTCATTTGAACAACTACTTTTGAGATGCTTTTGCAAATTGAGGTAATGGAGCAAGATGTTTACTGCTGTGCAGCCAAAACCTATAGAAACAAAGTTTGCAAGATTTCAGCCTTAAATCCCAAGCCTAATCCAAAACTTGACTCCCCAAAACCATCACTCTTTCTCTACCAAAGACAATGATATCCTTCCGGAAATTCAATTTGCTGTTTAAAAGTCTACATTCGAAACCTCTTGACTCTGACATTTATGATTCTAAGTTAACTTGATAACACTGGAATCAACGTAAACAAATAGGAAAATAAAAGCTTTGTTAAAACACCCTGGGTTTTCCTTCCAAAATTTTTTACTTTGAAATATTTAATGGTTTGTTTGTTTTTTATACCTTTTGTTTGGTTATATATTTTTATCACTGGTTTTGCCACCGAGTGTGGTATAACAACTGAGACTTCCTCAATGTTTCCTCTTCATTTTTATTCCTTTTTTTGTTCCTTTCTTTTTTCCCTGGTGTTTGTGTGCAGCTGAAGAATTACGTAAAGAAAAAACCACAAACCCCACAACTATAAACTTTAGTGAGAAGTAAAAATGTTGGAGATCTAGAGCGATGATTCCCAAAAGATATGGATGTTGTTGCATTCTTTGGCTTCTTTATCTGAGGGGGGGTGTAGGGACAGAAAGAAGCAGCTGAAGTACCAATCTATAAAATATCAACATTTTAGAATTGCTGGGTTTAACCCAAAATACACACTGGCTATGCATTTTCTTTGTCTATTGCGAGATTCAGAAGATATACCTTTTTACAATTGAAAGCCTTACAAATTTTGTCTAAACTATTTTGGGTTTGATCTCTTTACTAGGATACTCAACAGACACAAGCCCAGCTTGTTAATCTCCTAAAATATTATCCATTTCTGTTTCCCTGTTCCCTCACTAACAGCCTTCCACAAAAAGCAGCAGTCACATATTTCCATATTGCCACTTGCTCTGGTCCTACCCCATCCTCATACACAGCTACTTCCCAGTCAGCTTTAAGCCTGGGGATTATTCAGTAGAATTATGACTAATTAAGTAAATAAATATGTAGCAGTCTAGAAAAACCCTTGGTAAGGAGTTAAATAACATCCTACTAAGGGTAACAAGTCTCAAAAGCCAATTGGAAAGGAATTTCTTACCTCTCAAAACAGTCCATCACATTGGGTGGAGTGGCAGAAAGAGAAATTGTGTGTAAGGAAGTTATAAAAGGAGTCACCTGCAACCTGCTTCCATCATTCCGCATCATTAGCAACAACAGGCAGCTGGGGTCATTCCCCTGTGGCTATGCCAGCTTCAGACCTGGCCCTTTGCAGCTGTTTTCTAACAGCTGACCCAGTGAAGAGTAGGGCTGGGTTTTTAAGACTTTTTAAAAATTATTATTATTTTTTTTGTTTCATGTACTGCGGGAATATCCTGGTGTTTTGACTTTGAAACTGCAACAGGCTTGCTCTGGATGCCTTTCTGCCTGGCATCCAGAGCAGCTTCAAAAAACAGTGCTGAATTCTCAAGCAGTAACATGCTGAGCAAACCTGACCCAGCTTCTAAGCATGCCCAGCAACAGGGCCACTAGGACCAACTGCACAGGCAGCCTCTCTATACAGGCAAGATTAAACATAAATTTAATAGCAAACAGAGGCCTAAGGCCATATGTGATACCAACATCTCAGAAGTTGGTCTCACTAGAATCTGGTCTCACAAAATTTAGTAAGTTTAATATCAGCCTGATGAACAGATTTTCAGTCAAGAAAACCTTAGCTGGAAGAAACATTCAAATTAGAAAGGTACTTTTATTCCTTAGGATTTTCCTTTTCAACCTTGGCCTAAAGCTGCTAAGGACAAGTTCTGATCCAAGTGCTCCAAATTCATGGACAGGGCAGGTGGTTTCCAGTCTCACATTGAAACCCAGCACTACTGTTTTCTCAGTCTTCCCTGTGAACTACAGTTTTTCCTTGGTTCCACTTCTCCGTCTGAGGTTGCAGATGACACCACTGATCTTTGAGATGAACTGGGATACCAAACTGATGTACAAAGCCAGTGCTGATTAGATGAGCAAAATGAAATCATAGCTGCCTGACCTGCTCATACACTAAAAGGCCTTGGGGAAAAAAAGAATAAAATCAATTAATCAATTTGTTTGTGGAGGCCACTTAGCAACAAGGAGCACACAGAACTGATTGGTCAGATCTGCTAATAAATAAGTTGAATTGCAGATAGTTACATCAACTGATTTCAAATTTGGGGGTATTGATTTTTGCTGAGAAGATTCATTTCCACTGACCCTCATCCCAGAGAATCACTGTTCCTTTATGTCAAAGCAGTAGCACGTTACCATTTCAGGGAGATTTTTGGTGCATTTGAGATTTCTTAAGCTGCTATTAAGCAGAACAGCTGCTTGTCTGCTACTTCCGTCTTTTGTGGAGGCATCTTAGGAGACATTGCTCATAAGATGCTATAGGGAAATATATTTTAAATTAACCATAATATTTGCAGAGTATTTGTTTTGTGTAAAATAGTAGGTTACTTTCAAAATCTGGGCAAAACAATGAAAGAATTTCTAGAACCTTTTAGATATTAAAGCATGATAATGCAGTTGATAAAGAAACATAGAAATATCAGTGCTACCTGAAAACTTCTATAGGTTTATGTAATACTTTATATTATATTCTTAAAGGACATTTAAAGCCTGTGATGTATATGAGTTTATAGTACATACTATCATTGGTCATCACAAATAACAGAACATAACATCTCAATAGGTAGAGGCCAGCTTCAGGGAAAGCTGTGCATTCAAACACCCATGTGCTGGAAACATCTGGCTGTCAGTGTCACCACTGACCCTGTCCCTACTCTGTAAACCAGAGTGACTTCTTTCTTTCTCCCACATCAGCATAGATGCTGATATCTCTCTTCACAGAATCACAGACTGGTAGGAGTTGGAAGGGACATCTGAAGATCATCTAGTCCAACCTCCCTGATAGAGAGGATCACACAGGAGCATGTCCATGTGGGTTCTGAACTTCACTTGATCTTTTCAAGACATGTCACAAAATGGTACCCAACAGCTGCCACTTCAGAGAAGGCTGTGGATAACACATAGGGATACTGGATATTTCAGCACCCTGGGAATGTGCTCTAAGCACCCCAGCACAGAAAACTGTCTGTGAGATGCACAAGTTGCAGAAAACCCAAAGTAGGTGCTGGAAATGCAATCTGCCTACATGAAGAGACCCTGTGCAAGGCTTACACCTCATATACAACACACATTAGTGTCCGGGCTCAAACAAAAACACTCAGCCTTCATAAAGACTCTTTTACCTCAAGCGGAGGAATGCTTGAGGGGAATTGTCATTAAACCTCAAGCACTGCTGCCAGAGGGTGGCTTGTAGGAGCCAACAGCTTTAGGAGGCTTCAACTAATCTAGAAGATGAGAGGAGCTGTTTGGTTTCTTCCTCTGCTCCTTCTCAAGCCCTGGTGCATGATGCACACATTTGCTGCTGGCTGAACTAGGTTGCCCACAATTATAAATCGTCTTGGTCATTTCTTTGGAAACTTTGCCTCATTTATGCTCACTACCTCATAACCTCCTGATACCTTTACTTACATCAGGATTTCTTTCCCAGTAATGCTGTTCATTCTCATTCTCCCAAGATCAGAAGGGCAAAGGGAGAAGAACTACAAGCACTTACATCTGAGACGTAAAAAAATATGGTTTTGAAAAAAGTTAAACAAATGAGAATGTGAATGCTGGAAGAGCAGGATCACCCAGCACTGGATTTCTACAGAGGCCCTTTTACTTACTGAACATTCATGTGTATATGAATATTCAGCTCTTGATAGAGCAAGAGCTGGTTTTGATACTAACAGCAAAAATATTTGCCGTAAATGTCATGACACGCCTTGTCCGTAACATGATTTCTTCCAGATGGTTATTTTTTTCAAATTACTGAATGGAAAAATATGCCTTAAAACAAGTACACATAAAAATAATTCTTTTTCCTATTATTGAGGGTTTTTTTTTTCTTCTTTCTACATTTGCAAACGTGCTGCTGCCTGCCATGAGATGATATGCTGGGAGAGCACACACATCCTGACATCTGATTAATCATGCAAAGCAGCAGATGCATAATTCTTAACTGACAGGATAGCTGACCAGGAACCATTTTATTACATGAAATGCAAAGGTGCACAATACTCACACTCTCTTCAAGATGGTTTCTAACTTGAAAACATTCCACCGAATGAGCAGTAGGCAGATATTCAAGCTGGCTTTAACAACAAGCAAACCCATACCTCTTTTGTCAGCTGGGACATGAACCTGCTTCTGGATCCAAAATGATCTCAGCTGGCAGTCCCACCCAATACAGCACTTGGATGTTTTGATCCTGCTCTTAATTTATTAAATCTGCTGTCCATGAGGTTTGTACCAGATGTGGGGCACCTCTCCTGTAAAGCAACATCCAACTCTGCTGTGTGTTTGTTTGCCATGGAGAAGTGGAGTCAGCTGAGCTCTGCTCACACAAGCTGGAGACTGGAACACTGCTTCTCTAAGACTTGATCGTGCTGGAGCTGTGCATAAAAGTGGCACAAGCTTGGGCAGATTGCTCATCATACCATGCTTTCCGCTTGCTAAGGCTTTCTCTTATTCACGTTTCTGAGAAGCACAGTGACCTGTCAAGGCAGTGGGGTGAAGGAATGGGATTTTAGTGGTACAGTAAAGAGTCACATGCACCTAGTGAAAGGTAGAAAGGCCAGATTGAGGTCATGAGTTTCCCTCTCCCTTTCTGAAGACATCCTGCTTCTGCCTTTCTCCATGAGAGCCTCTTATCTTCTTGTTTAGCAGCTCCCACCAGCAGGAAGAAGGCACACTACTCAACTGCTCATTGCTTTCTTGTCCACCACATTGCCTTGTAGGGCGAGAAGTTTGGGCCCCATGAATGGAAAAGCAGCTGCAGGTACAGCCTGTTCTTAAGCATTAATACTGTGTGTGTCATGCTGAATGATGCCCTGACCCAGCCAGCAGTGGGAGTCGTCTGAACAGATCAGTTAACATGGACTGGGGATTGACTTTCTAGCCTGCAGCCTAAATTTTAATCTTATGGTTCCATTCTGGCAAGGACCTGAGCAACTTTGGCTTGGGCAGGAGTTGGCATTTTGCAGAATGAGCCCTTAATGCAAACCAGTTAGTGAAGTACAAGCCTAGCAATTTCTCTTCTGTAAAGAAATAAATTTGGAAAGGGGATAGAAGGGCAAAGTTCAGAGTGGTTTCAGATTCCCACAATAACAACGAAGCTCAGCTCTTTCCCAAACACTTGCACATTTCCTTAGAAACAGGTGACAGACATCTGCAAGGCTGAGTTCAGTGCTGGAACAGCCCAGCCTTCCTTCCTTGGTTGTGGGTGTTCTGCTCCTACAAGAGTGAAAAAGATTCAGTTTAAATATTTCCAGACAATGCTGCAATTTATTTTAAGTGTAAGAGGGGTCATTCTTCACTGAAAAATCATAATAATTGTTCTGTGTGAAAGCAGAAGAATTGTGGGGAAGCAGGAGATAGCAAAACTTACACCCACCCAATATACTGTTAAACAGGATTCTCATGTCTCCACATCCTGGGTATCACACCCAAGCCAGTATTCCCAGTGCCAGACACAGAATAACACAGGATCCTCAGCTTGTGCTATTCTAGATTCATTGGACGAGTGACTCTCGAGGAGTCAGATGCTCTTCCTGATACCTGAACAAATTACAGGTCTCATCAGCTGCATAAGGAAAGTGTGAAGGACAAGAGTGGTGAACATGACCATCCAGCAGCAATACAGACATCCAGTATTGCTGAGGCTCAGATCAAATAACCACCGGATTACTTTTTCCCAGTGTTGTCTGGGGACCCTAAGCAACCTGGCACAGGACATTATCTGTGGTGAAATACTCATCAGTCTGGTTTCCCCCTTCCTAAGCAGGCAAGTCAGAGAAGAGAAGAAGAACAGGGGGTAGAGGGGCAGAGTCCACACTGCATAAACCACTCATCATCATAATTCCCCAAAGGATGAAAACACAAGACAGGGGGTAGCATCGACTGGCCTAAAGGAAACAGAGGCTTCTCCTACCCATGGAGAAAAGAGAGAGATTAACCCACTGGTCACTTCATCTTTCTGTTTCCATTTCTTCCCATTGTAGAATAGTGGCCAATAATACTTGCTTTGCAATGTGCAAGGCATGGCATTATGGAGGGAGGTGGTGGTACAGCTACAGGGTCTTAGATGTACTAACAGTCCACCTTGAACTCTAAATCTGAAATTTAGTCTTTAAATCTTGACAAACACCTAAGAAAACAATTCATTTCAAATTGAGTAGCAGAAGTCAAGGCTCAATCACAATAGTTGCCTTCCAAAACTCTTCTGTCAATGAATCTGATACACATCAACTGTTCATAGTGCTTTGCACGGGAAATGTTTCTGTTGGAAAGTATCACTTAGAGAGAAAAATAAAAATATTGAAGACGGTTTTCAGCTCTACATCTGTGGAAATCTCATTAGGTACTTTTAGATGTGCTGGCATCTGGAAAAAATCATCCCTCTAAACAGAAAAATATGTCATAAATGTCATAATGGAGTGCTGGAGAAGCACATGAAATTAGTTTGGTTCTTCAGCTCAGCATCTCTGGCTGGAATCATTAAAAAGAAAATACTTAAACAGTTTTTGTCAGGGTTTGGCTGCATGGACCAACACAGAGACTAAAGAGCACTGAATACCTGATTGAAAGAGGTAAAACTCTGGAGAGCTACATACAATAGGTTGGACCCAACCCAAACATTCATAGAAGGTGTGTTACACATACAGTGAACCCTGCAATCTGGACAGGCTCCTGCAGAAACAGGCAGGTGCTTTGCTCTGACCAATGAACTGTTCAAAGTCTCTAAGGGACTCCACCCGTCTGTTTTAATTCATTGGCTGTTTGTGTCAGACATCACTGCAGGTCTCAGGCCAGCACTTAGGTGTGCTAAAAATCATCTAAAAGCTGTTGAAGGACCTCAGCCTCCATTGAGATGGAATGCACCCATGAGCTTCATGGGTCTGTACTCTCTTCGGTCCCTCAACAATGTCCATAGGGATCTTTCCTGGGCACCACAGCATCATGCCTAGTGTTGATCTGCAAGCAGGAGCTGGACAGAAGGTTAAGCACTCCGAGTACAGGGACATCACAGGAGGGCTGCAGATATCTACATCAGCCATACTGATCTGTGGCTTCAGGGCTATCTGCTTGTAGAACTTCTTTTAGGCTCTGTCGCAGCCAAACACAGTCACTGAGCTAGATCTGAGGTGGAATCACGCAGTAGACTTCCTTCTGCTAGCTGCCACATCCACAGCACCATCACTGATGGAGCTAGAATCTCAGGCAGGTGATTTTCAGTGCCCTCTAAAGATCCCTCACCTTAAGCTGATTCATAGACACACTGAGCAAATGCCCATGGAACATCTCCCTTATAAGAAAAGGCTGAGGGAGCTGGGTCTTTTTAACTTGGAAAAAAAGAGACCAAGGGTGACCTCATTAATGTTTACAAATATGGAAAGGGAGGGTGTCAGGAGGAAGAAGCCAGACTCTTCTCAGTGTCATCCAATGACAGGACAAGGGGCAGCAGGTGTCAGCTGAAACATGGGAAGTTCCACATAAAGATGAGAAGAAACTTCTTCCAGGTAAGGGTGACAGAGCACTGGAAGGGGCTTCCCATGGAGGTTGTGGAGTCTCCTGCTCTGAAGGCATTTAAAACCTACCTGGACATGTTTCTGTACAACTTGATCTAGGTGATCCTGCTCTTGCAGGGCCACTAGATTGAATNGGAAGAAGCCAGACTCTTCTCAGTGTCATCCAATGACAGGACAAGGGGCAGCAGGTGTCAGCTGAAACATGGGAAGTTCCACATAAAGATGAGAAGAAACTTCTTCCAGGTAAGGGTGACAGAGCACTGGAAGGGGCTTCCCATGGAGGTTGTGGAGTCTCCTGCTCTGAAGGCATTTAAAACCTACCTGGACATGTTCCTGTACAACTTGATCTAGGTGATCCTGCTCTTGCAGGGCCACTAGATTGAATGATAGTTTGAGGTCCCTTCCAATCCCTAACATTCTGTAATTCTGTGATTCTGTGAATACTCTGAGCTTGTTCCCAAACAAGTTTTAGTGCTCTGATGTACATGGAGCCGCAGGTACTTTTTTTCAGGGATGACTACAACAACCAAAAGGTGTTTTCTGCAGGGAAACATTCAACTTCTGTGATGGACAAGCTGCAGCGATCAGTTAGTGCTGACTGCTGCTTTGTTACTGCAGATTCTCCCATCAGAATTAACATAAGATTAAATACAAGCCCTCCAGGACTCCACAAGGTGCACTCCAAGAAGGTATAGAGCAACTTCAGCCACCATTTCCTTAGGCAGTATGAAAAACACAAGCTATGATCACAACTGGTCATTAAAAATCCTGTGGCAATCTCTGCAATAGAACGTTCGATCCATTGTCCCAAATCTAATCATTATACTCTGCCCTCTGCCCATTTAGCATCCTTCTAGTGTTTCAGTTGGGGATAGGATTGCAGTGCATTTCCTGACCTGAATAGATTAACGGATCATAATTGTCTCATGGTTACTTCATGCTCCTGCAGTCAGTTTGTTGTATCCATCTGTTTTCTTTATTCTTACATGCAAACTGTAGGGTCTGGGGGACCAATGCCTGATGCTGAGCTCTCTGTTAATACAGCACTGAGCACAGGGGGGTCCCTGATTTTTAGGTTCAGTAGCAGAACAACCCATAATTAATAAATGGCTGCTTGTCTGTTCTAAGCAGAAAAGCAGCGCAGCAATCTGTCAGGGTATAGAGGAGGAGGGTGTGACCTCTCCCATCAGGCCTGTGTCCCTTGGGATTCTCCTGATCATCCTCATTTTCTTTGGAAAAGTTATGGTGCTGATCAGTTTTTTGTGCACTGAGTTTCACTCCAACCCAGGAACAGATGGTGGCACAAAAGAGGAGTGACTTAAAATCACTTTGTCCTGTTCTCCCCCTCCACCTGCTCCTAATCACAAGCCATCCATACATTTAAATACCAAACGAGAGGAAGGAAAGAGCTTGTGTGCAACAGAAATACCAAACAATGTTTGCATTAGAAAAAAAACCAACTTAGACATGCCTTTCAGCCCCTAGCAGCAGTCCCCATGGAAAATAATGTTCAAATAAACAAAAAGCAACAATTCCTTTCTGACTGATGATTTTATAATATGGTCTGTGCCTCTAAATGCAACCAGCCATCCCTCCCACACTCCTGCTATCCACCCGGAACTGTCCCCCTCTTTTAAGGGTGTCTCTTCACTGGCTGACATGTGCACATGAATTCTCTTTCTTAATGATCTTTAAGCATTATTAAGAACAAAAGAACTCCTAATCATGATATAAGCCTGTTAAAGGATGACAATGATAAATCATTAATGATGATGCAGAATGGGTAGAGAAGTGCAGTTAGCACTTCCACTTTTGCATGTAGAAAAGAGAAGACATGTATTTTTATTAAAAGGCAATGATGAAGTATCCCCCAGTCTATTGGTAACCAATAAAGTTAAACAGGGTTTATCAGGAAGTAATCTCAATCAGCATACTTAGAAAACTTGAAACCAAAGTCTTTTAAGACCAAGCCAAGGTGCTCTCTGGCTTTGCAGTGTTATTTTTTAGTAAAACTTGAGACCAATCCAACCATGTTTCCAAAGACTGGTATGTAATTTGTGTATCTCCACACCTTGGCTTGGTCCCATTCTTGTACAGTTCTGCTTGGGCGGGTCTAGGAATTGGTGGAAAGCTCCTCATATTGCTACTGGAAAACAAACAAACTGTAAAAGATGCCTATGGGGTTGTTTTTAAAATACCAGACCTATCTATCAGGTACTGAAAACAGTCACAGCCACATACTTACACTGCAAGGGAAGGCTACACCTAACATTTCCATTACACTTTCTGAACTGGGCCAGAGTGTGAATTGCTCTGCTGAAGCCATTGGTTATTCCTGATTCCCTTGAGCTCAGGAGGACTTAACAATCCATGTGGAATATCTTTATTTATGAGGTTGAATAAACCCTATCCTACCCTTTTGCAAAGTGAAGCATTTGCTTTGACTGCACAGGACAGCAGCTGGGCATGAAGGAGGATGAATATAGTCACACTGCACCAGCAGGGGACTAGGCAGGTAAGCAGTGCCTCACTGTCCGCTGGCAAGGCAGTGCTGATTCCACACTTCTCCCCATGAGCTGGAGAAAGAAGAGCTGTAGCCTTCTTTGGACTTCCTTTCGTGAGCAAAAGCGTGAACAAATAGGTTATGCACAAAAAAATGGGCTGGAGAGCCATAAAGCCTGCTCTCTTGTTCGAGACTTTCTGTGCCATCCATTGTTTCTGGTACTTACACCAGTGCTCCTAAATGGATTTGGGGTTCTACTTTCCTCAGCACCAGAAGAGATTAGTCTCTACTTGCCTTCAATGACCCCAGCCTCCTGCTACTTCTTTGTAACCCAGATAGCCTGGGAAAAGAGATGATCCTTCCACTGTCCGGGGAGATGAGATGCTGATACAAGTCATTTGAATTGCTGTTGGGAAGGAAATCTGTACCAAATCTTCAAATTTGCAAAGCCAGCACTGCCTGTGCACATTCCTGTTCTCCCCCCTCTTCCATAACTCTCCTCAGGAGCTGGTAACTCCCACAGCCCCACCCTGTGGTGCTGTATTCCTATATCCTGTGATGGGAAGAACGGGCACATGGCAATTGGTTTGGTTTTTTTTATCTTTGGCAAGAGATGGCTTTGTAGCTCAAAACGGGCAGCAAAACTGAGAGATCCCCTTTGCTCCACCCTGAGGAACCCAATAACCGCCTTGCTCCGAGGAAGATCAGTTACTCTAACACCCAGCTTTCAAAGTGACCCATGCCTTGCTATCATGTGCATTGCTCCTCACCCATGTCTCTCCTCTGTGCACTGCTGATACCCCAGATGTCTCTGGAAAGACTTCATACCGGGTTGTTGGGACGCCTGAAACAAGAAACTGCCATGCTGTTGCATTTGTGCTATTTAGTGGAAAATTGCCTTCATCAGGGACACTGATTCCTAAGATGGGATGTAAATTGTACATCGCCATAGTCCCGCAGCTTCTAGCAGCCTTACAGGATTTGTGTCAGTACAGGAATTTGCTGCTTCATTACAGAGCTCCTTTAGCAACTACCCACCCTGAACGAGGCCCCACGGCCAGGTAGCAATTTTCTCTCTGCTGTGGTAAACAGCAAACTCACAGATAGCCTTTTAATCAGCCCTAAGTGCACAGGCAGGCTCTGTGCAGGTAGGTGTGTGTTAACAAGGAGCACACTCATATCACGGCGCTGAGTATTTTTGGGTGGCTGGTCAAGCAGAGCTGCCTTTCAAACTGCCTTAGAAGGAGAAATATTAATAAACTCCCTGCAGCATGCAGATTTGATTGAATTTCTCATGGATCATAGCTCGCCTGCAGCAGGGTGGCATACCTGTCAAGCTAAGACATTGTTCCATAATTGTTCCTGATGCATTGTGTGCTAATTACCATTGCTGAAAATAATCTCCAAAGATTATGGCAGGCATCATAAATAACAAGGCAGCGGTTCGACACCGCATTATGACAAGGCCTCAATCGCTCTTATCTGTTACTGGAGTGGAGCCTATGCATTAGCTTTACTAATGAATCTTTTTCATTTGTACAAGTGATGTTTCCATTTGACAATGACATGAACATAAAGTGGAGGTTAATTTACTCTATTCCGAGAGGTTCATTATTTAACCTGACGTTGAGGACAAAACAATGTAGCCTAATAGATGGCAAATAGAAATTAGTTGTGATGAATTTTGCCATTTAACACTCTCACACTCAGAGGCAGCTGGCACAGCAAGGGGATGAGTTTGCTTCACCAGCAAAACCGCTTTATTTCCATGGTTCTGAAACGAAAAAAAAAAAAAAGAGAGAGAGAGAGAGAAGATTCCCCGAGTCCCAGAATCCTCTGTACCTTGTAAAACACGATGGATTTACACAGACATAAAAACTGCTGGTAACTAATGGCCCAACGTTGTCATTGTGTCAATTTTTATCAGATTAGTTGGCATTAACACTGTATCACCGATTGCCTTACAAGCCAAGCTGCTGTGAATTGAATTGGATTCAGGTAGCTATTAGAATTGCCAATTTAAACACTCGGGGCTTATCTCAGCTTTAAGCCATTGACAAAAAGGTTTGGTCACTTCCCCGACATTTTCTGACATGTGTGCTCTCGGCAAGCGCTGCAGCATCCGGTCGCTGGCTGCTCTCATCCCTCCAGGCCTTCAAAATGTATCTATTCAACATCCATTTAACATCATCCAATGTGGTTCGAATCAAGCAAATATTTTCCTTGTTTATTGCACACGCTCATTGTGCTGTTTCAAGGAGGTTTATTAATAGTTTGCAATAAATTTGCTAAACAATTTGCAATAAATTATGCAGTCATATTTATAGCAGTGACACATTTTAGAGGACAAAAGTTGACCTTTCCCATGCCTCAAAGAGAGAAGGGGCAGGGTGTATCCATTACAGCTTGGCCTTTCGTAGGCTCATATCCTGGTTCCTTCAGCTCACAGAGAAGATAAAATGGATCTGCTCAAAACTAGTTTGGTTTGTTTACAAACAATGGGACATATTCTCTGGGACCCTGTGAATGCTGCTGAGCCACAGCAACTGAAGCCCGTAGGGTCCATTCAGAGGGGTTTGCACATTAAGGAGCAATTTGGATTTGGAGTTTTGCATGGTTCGTTTTGCTTAGGAAGAAGTTTCTGAGGGGGTGTTGGGGCTTTTTTTCATTCACAGTTTGAAAAAAAGCAACATCTTGAGGGGAAGCACTCCAGTTTCAACAGTACTGAATTTTTCCAATGAAAACAAAAACGTTCCCTTAATCACTTCCAAATCACATCTAATATTTAGTCAGTGAGAGCAGTGGCGATGCAGCTGAGGAGTGCCTATAGTTCTGCCCTGGCTCCATCCACCACCCTGGCTCACCATTATAGCCATCTCCACCCCTTCACTTATAGGCCACCAAAGAAACGCCTGTAAGTCACAGTGATGGACACACATAAGTAAAATCACAGCTTCTTGCTGCTCCAGTACAGAGCTGAGATGGCATCTCTGGAGGTGGCACACAGCAACCTTCTACTCTACCAACAGGTGAGAGGTTCACATCCATCTTTGCTGGGACCATCCTCCTCTACCATCCCCATTCAAATGCAGCTGAGGATACAAAGCAGGAAGAAAGAAAGTAATCCTCCATATTCTCCTAAAGATTAGGGCTGCTCTGGCTAACTCTGCCCTGACAAGGATCAGCATGGTGTCCCCCGTGATCACATGGGGTCGGAGAACAGTTTTCACATTTCCAGGAGGCAGCTTCTCCTGTCACACTGGGATAATTTTCTTATGGCTGATTCAGAGCATACGGGTTGCCTCCCTGCCACCTACCACCCTGAAACAGAGAGCAGCCCATAAAAGGTGCCGGTGAGGTAATGGTCTCACTTCTCAAAGTGAGGGAGCACAGTGGTGAGAAAGATCGAGCATCGTTCTAGGAACAAACTGGGCAGCAGTCTGACTATGCCTCTTTTTTACTGCGTATTATTACAGCATTACATTCATAGTCAAGGGTCAGCTGCCATTTCCTGGGGTTTATAACTTGCCTGGTTTAATTAACATCAGGCTCAAACTTGGTAGGAAGGTGGAGCCAGCCCAGATGTTAATGTTATTCCAAAAGTGCCTTATATCAGTGGTGTTATTTAAAATATATTAAATGGGGAATGCTTAGAGATGTGCTGATTCCAAGGTTGTATTTTAGACAAATAACAAAGACAGGGCTTCATCCTGAAGGAAAGCAATTTGGCATAGACCTTGTGGCTCTGTGGGCAGCTCACCACTGAGATACTGGAAAAACCAATTCTCTGCTGTTCATGGGAGCTCCTCTGGACTGGATCAGCCTGTAAGAGGAACGAACACCCCAGCAGCCCTGTCCAGGCTGGTTTGAGGTCTTAGCAGGGCTGACATAAGCTCAAATGTGGTGGTTTATGAACTCAGTGGCACTCTTTCACACTGGGAGAAAAGGTTTCTTGGTGATATCCTGCCCTAAGAGCCCTAAGAGCCTTACCCCACAAACCCGGAGTCCTCATCTATGTTCTCCACTGTCCCCTACCCTCTATTACCCTGAGTAGTCAACAGTTGGCTCTTGAGAGTCAGTTAGGCAGACAGGCAATAATGCTTTAAAGAGTTGCCTTAAATACACACTTTACAATTCCCAGGATGTTTTCACTAGTATTGGAAGCACCCTAGTAACACTGGTGCAGTTACAGCTACAGCAAAGTGGTCACTACCACTTCTGCCATGTTTGCTTAGGGATGCAAGGCCATTCTTCATGTGTTTGCAAATTGTAGAGGTGAATTACACACAAAGTTACTGTGCTTGTGGCATTGACATTATGAACTGAACCACTGGGAATTGGCACCACCTTTTTAGAAACCCCTTATGTAATTAACATTTCAACTGACTGTTGTCTAAAGAAGTTGTCTTCACTGTTCTGGTGGCAGATGACTGTATGCAGTGTTAAGTACTTTCTAGTGAGTCAAGGACTGGCATGGAGACTCTATCTTAGTTCTGAATGTTGGTGCTGTTGTGCACTCAGGCTATTTCCTGTTGTTTTACACCAGATTTCTGGGTTTCCCAAGTCCACGTTGCTTTCTGCAGCTTCACCTCAGTCAGGCTGACTTACAGTCTCTCCAAGCGCTGGCCTGCAAACTCAAAAGAACTTGTAGCTTTAAAAGCAATTTCAGCCAACTGACTAAAACAGTCATCCCCCAAATCAGCACATCTGCCTAACCAGCCTCCATCACTGAGTCGTGTCATCTACTTGTTGAGCCTTGTTCATCTACTGAGTACTGAGCTTTGAGACAGGACCTGTCACTCTCCTTAAGTTAACATCAGGCAGCTGAAGCATCAAGTGGATACGGAACTTGTCTGATACTGGGAATCTGTGGCAGAGGTAGGAACTGAACACAAGTCTTACAAGCTCTTGGCTCTGAGTAATCAGCCATCTTTTCCCAAGATAATGCCTTTTCCTAAGGACTAAGATAGACCTTCTGCTTTTGCCTGCACAGGGGGCTTGGAGAAAGAAGCTCACAAACCAGCCCTAACATGCGTGCTGCTTGTCACAACAAACAAGAAAGAGAATCAGATGTTTAGCCTGTGGGGACTATTCCCAAAGGACACAGAAATGATAACTAAGAGAAGCAAATCTATTTCCAGTTGGCTTGAAATTATTGTACAAAGGGTCATCTCTTTTAGAAAAAAGTTAACAATCCATGCATCAAGGACGACTAAAAAGCACTCGTCAGTTGCCAGTTGCATTATGCTTTGAGCTAAGGACTGGTCTGCCCCATCCCCAGTCTCCTTCCTTTTCTGCATAAATTAATAGAAAGTGTCATATCATCACTCTTGCTACATTTGAATGCCCAGGACTAAACGTTTAGGGACATAGCTGGTACAATAGCTTTTCCCTTAATGGTAAAACTATCAAAACTGCCCCAGGCAAAAAGTGACATTTCTCCAATACTAACGAGAGAAATGCTAACAAGCTAATTTTGCTCCGTTTGCTTTAATTTTGATTAGGGACTCACTGGCTACAGGTAAATATCTCAATCTGATGGAGCTGAAAACGTGCTGTTCACTTTGTCTTCACTCATTAGTGAACAGCAGGAGCAAATGTAGTGGGTAAGTTGATTACAGCTCTTGGCTTCTTTCACAGGCAAGTGGTGAATTCCTTGAGACCACATTCCTCCTAGGTGTTATATACCCTGGTGACCCACACAGCAGTCAGCCAGCCTGAGATCATGGCTAGAGCATCCTACTGGTCTGAAAAGGGGAGGAAGGGTGTTTTGTTTTGGTTTGGTTTCTTGTGGAAATCTGATAACTTCACCAACTCTTTCCAGGATGCCTTTTATTGTGTTTACCTTCAGAAACAGCAATATTTGATCATGTGTTGAGAAGCTGCATGTTGCCTTGTAAACTCAGAAATTATTTTCACGTGAATTCCGTGGGTCTTTTTTCTCACAGAACCTTAAAATGCCACTGTAACTAATAGCTAGGAATAGGTATTTATGGAGTCCTATCCATTTTGCTTCTTGGAAACACAAAGTCCCATTTGCTCTTGCTAACACTGATGGGATTGTGCTGAGGATGTTAAAAGGAATTGAAACGCTGTACCACAGCACCTCACAAAGACGATGGCATTTTTAGCAAAGGAGGAAGGGGGCATCACTGGTCCTGCTCCCAGTCCGTACTACCTATGGACATTGCTGAAGGCATCAGCTCTAGCAAGATGTATTTTCCTTTTGCCTTTAGCACATTTCCCCAAGAGCCATAGTTCCCTCACAGAGCAAAAATGCAAAAGAGCAAAAGATGATTCTGTAAGCCAGAAGCGAAGAAGATGGGAAATAGAAAGCACCAGTAGTCCAAATACCACATAACTATCCAAAAAGGAATGAAACATGGTAAGGTGGCAGTTAACTGCTCAAGGAGGCAAAAAAAGTCCAAGTAGAAAGAGGAAAACTAAACACATGGAAACATCTGCTGTAAAGAGTCACCGGAGAAATGCCTTTTATTAATGTGAGAGATGCATTCCCCACCTCTTCAC
>VZRI01003588.1:926-106186 GCA_013397515.1 Upupa epops | reverse complement strand
TGGCCCCCCCAGGGCCGCACACTGTGAGGTGTGCAATAAAGAGGAGGAGGAGAAACAGGAAAAGATCATGGGTCAGAGCCCCTAGCTTTCTCCTGGGCCCACTAGCTTATGCCTAGTGACCAGCACTCAATGCCTGGGAACATTCATACCTCTTGACTTCCCAGTCCCATCTTAGCAAATATTGGAAAGACTCCATCCAGGTCTGCAGCATGTGCTCCAGAAGAAAGCAATTCCCTTGGGATTGTCAGAGAGGACTTGGGCCACTGTTACAGCTTTTTGCTGTGTAATGGTTTAAGAAGAGGGTCTAAATCAGTTTGGGTTGGTACCTGTAATTCTAGCACAACAACCAGCTCTCACCGAGAGTTCAAGAGGAAATGAAGCAACTTTGCTAGAAAGACAACAGTTTATTGAACCCATCACCAAGAAGAAAAAGAAAAATGCCCAAGTAAGTAAAAGAATCAAAAAGATAAAACAGAAACTGTATCACAATGCCTTTACACACAGTCTGAGAGAAATGGGAGACAGCTAACACATCAGTTTTCGGCCTTAGATTAGAGCTCTGGGGCAAGAGAGTGTACACCAACACTCATAACCACAAAAGCCACCATACACGCACACACTTGCACACCACTTTCCAGAAGAGAAAGGTGTGGGTTGTCAGGAATACAGCACAAAATATACATTTGGTGCTGAAAAGTTCCTTTTCCTGATCCTCATGCAGACATCACCACTCTGTGACATCTCCAGCATACTTCTAGCTCCCATTGGCTCAGGGGCTTTTCTTTGAGGCTATAGCAATGTCAAATGTAGAGGATACAACAGGGTACCAGACTTTCCCTGTTTGCCAAAGGCTTAGGAGATCAGTACTTGTGATCTCTCCCTCTCTTAGTACAGCCTTTTCTTNTTTCTCTCACTTATTAGAGATTTCTCTCAGTCTGTCTCTCTCAGTGGATCTTTGCCACCCCTGTGGGGTAAAAGCAGACATGGCGCTGATTTCTGGTAAATGGCAAATAGACTTTTTGGGGTCTTGTCCAAGGGCTTTCCACAGGCCTTATGCAGAGCCTTTCTTTCTTCTCCCCTTTGGTCAGGCACCAAGGGAGGTAGAGGGTTAAGAGCTCTCCTCTGCCTGGCATCTTCAAAGGTGTTTAGACTGTAGTGCAGCTTTGAAGGAGCTGTCCTGACACTGTCCCACTGCCAAGAACAGGAACGAGCTGGTGCTGGCTTTTCTGGATCTGAGCCCTCAGCAAAAGAGCAAGGGCTACAGGTTCACCCCCACAGAAGGGAGTTTGCAGGTACCGAGAATGGCTTGTCTCTTTGGCCTCTCTGCATTCGAGCTCCCATGCAAAAGAGGGCTGTGCCCACCACTGCAGCAGAGCTGCAGCCAGTCATAAACTTCTTTTGCATTCCACCCTTTGGTGGCAGAGGGTTGAGAGCCATTGCTCCCCCACACACCCTTAGGGGGTGGGGTGTGCTCTCTTCTAGAGGAGCTCCCTGTCTCTCAAGACATGTTGCAGCAGAAGCAGGATAAAGATGAAGATGGCGCAGAAGACAACAAAGGGAAGGCCAAGAAGCAGGAAGTACCTTCCCTTTATGGACTCTGTCCACAAACCACCTGTAGAGGCCAGAAACTGATGCAGGAGGTCTGCTAGGAAAGTGACCTCCAGCTTCAAAATAAAATGCTTTTTCGGCATAAAACTAATATTTAAAAATTTGGTAATTTTCAAACCAGAACACGCTGCAGATGCTGTCAGCTCTTGCCTGCTTGGGAGCATGGAGCAGGGAAAGAAATCCATCAGTAGATGGATGTTCAAGGAATACATTTCTCACATTAAAGGACAGTAGAATACCTGCAGCTATCCCATACCTTGGAAACCATTCCATAACTCTCTGGAGCATGTGGGTATGAGTGCAACCACACTGGGTTACATTTAGTGCTATCCCTTGGGCTTTTGCCCAAGGGACTGACTACCAGAGCAGTGCAAGCTGAGGTAGGCTTAGATGGACTTTTACCTTGACATCTGTTCCCACAAAGATGTGGCCTTTATTTGTCTTGCCAATAAGATCTGGTTCATCCTTTTCCTTTCTCATTTTCACTCTCAGAATCAGAGGTGCATCACAACACATCACAAACATGCACCCCTTTTGAGGAGAGAACTGTGGGGTTTGTGAGACCAAGAAAGCTTTAACTTTTTTGTGTAATTTTCAGGGGTTATATTCTAACAGGCAAAAGTTATAAGCAGTTCCCAAGATCTGGGGATGCAGATTCAATAAAGCCAGACAAAAGATTCGAGGTTATGTTCTACAGAGGGGATCCTCTTTTGTTTGTTTGTTTTGCTTTTACTCAAAGGGCATTTTTAATTTGTTCCTCAGTTGGCTGTTTCCAAATATATTTGTCTTTGCCATCTTCCTCTTTTCCTGACTCTCTGGTTCTGATTTTCACAGTCATTAGTAAACACATCACCAGTGGGATCTCTTCTCTAGAATTTATGTTCATAGTTAAAAAACAATTTCATCCCAGAAGAGAGGATAGAGGGAGAAGATGCAAAAGAAAAGGAAAAGGAAGATAATAAAAGACTAAGCAAGCAAGAGAGGCATCACACAGATGTTTGGACGAGACTGAACAGTCTCCCCAGTTTATAAGGAGAGGCCTGATTTCAGTCAGTGTTCAAAAACATGTTGTCTTCAATGTATTCAAAAATTAAGACCCATATTAGACTGACTATTAAAACTATATTCAAATATGACACCAAAATTGCGGAAGAATGAAGTTGTTGTTTGCCAAGAGCAATGGTTACTCACACCAACTGCAGGGAATTCCCGTAATTGTCTGGTGAAACTCAATTCCAGTGTGCCAGAGTTTGTATAGCCAGGTCACCATGTGTTTCAACTTGGCTTCTAGCAGATTAGTTTGCATTCGCATTCCCAGGCACATACTAAATGGACACTAACTTCTTTAGCTCAAGAAAGTTTAAGTAGTTAAACCACTTGGGTGAAACAGCTGAGCTGCTCTATGTAGCCAGAGACTCTGTTGCATTAGACCCTAGCCAGAACCTCCAGGCTACTTCTTTGCTGGATCACCCTTACAGCTCCACCCTGGTGAAGCCATTTGAGTAGCCTTTACCAAGTTAATTCACTTAGGCAGAAACTGGTCTAAGGATCCCACACATAAATACCTGAAAGCTGCTTATGGAAGCAGCCAAATCTGGAAGGGGGAAGCAGCAGGAGATGGCAGTGTCAAAACTGCAGCCAAAAGACACTGTGTGATAACTATCTTCTGGCCTGGAGCAGAAAGGGCTTGTTCTTGCCCAAAGTCTTGATTTTTTTGAATATAATTGAACACTGAAAAACCGTAAACTTTCCATCCAGTCATTCTCAATTTATTGCATCAGGAGGGAATAAACATCATACATTTTCTACATTAGGTCTACCCTGGGCTGTGCAGGATTTATTTTATTTAGACCACACATTGTGTGGTGTATTTATAATGCAGAGACCTCTGAAACACAGTTCTGCTCGGGGAGGTCTCAGCTGAGCCATATATTGAACAACCACACACTTTAGCAAGCTGGTGAGTGTCAGTGAAATCTGGAAGTCACAGAAGAAGCTGGTCAGTACAATGGAAAGCTGGTAAGAAAGCTGGGTGTGGGGCAGAGCAGGCAGGAGCCTGGACTCACTGTTAAACTCTAAAAATCACAGGAGAACCTTTTCCCAACATCCTCCCTGCTCGCCATGAGTCACTGCTGAGGCTCCACATTGAGTTATCGCCATTTAGAGTGGCATTTCCTTTCAGACTGCACAAAGCAAAGGAGCCATATTAGTAAATTTATTGAGTATTTCATTAGATCAATATGGAGTATGATTTAGGAGCCTCTACCCAGGCTCTTTAAATCTATTTAATCAAACCAATTAATAAAAAAAAATCTAGAAAGTTGAAACACATCCTGTAAGGTGCATCGTAAATATACTCCCTTACTTATGCTTTTGATCTCAGACAGGTAATTAACGGCTTTGGTTAAGTTCGAGTCATTCCCTCATGCCTGCTCGTGGTCATAAAGCCCTAGGGCTATGCATAGATCATGGATTTATTATAGATTTGTTTCTAGTTGCAAAAGCTTCTCCAGCTTTGCTTCAATTTTTTTTCTTCCCTCCTTTAATTCCACCTATGCAGACATACGTGGCTCTCCACACTAGCTACAACAGCACCAACCGTTGTGCTTCGTGCAGTAATACCATGAAAAACTCTTTTGTCATTTTCTAGCTTGTAGGATACCATAAAGACAACTGAAACCTGGACATCCCAACTGTTTGTCAGAGCCATAACTTGATCATTGCATATGCCAGACTAATGCTCCTCAGCAGGGCACCAGCTTTGCTTCAGGAGAGATGAGACAAACCTGGCAGGATATTCACCTTCTACATTTCTCATCCAAAAGCAAAGAGGTGTGAACATATTCCACTATGGAGTAAAGAGGGGTTTAATTCTTCAGCTAGAAACCCTAGCCATTTAGACAGGCGGAGAGAAATCTGGAGGGAGAAAAAAGTGTCCATCACAGAGGATGTGTAGTATGCTGGAAACGGAGAGGGAGAGCATGAACACATTTCTTCCCAGAGTCTTTAAAGTCAAGATAGCAGCTTTATCTTGGTTTACAATCAAGGAAATCCGGGCTCTGGGGGAGAGAGACAGGGGACAGATGAATGAGTTTCCTCTAAGCACATGGAATATATATCAGTATCTGAAGAACTGATATATATTGGTCGTAACACTTGGACAGTGCCCCAGAACAAAATAAATAAAGAGGAGTGCTGGGCTCACCAGCTGCTTGGAGCAGGAATTCTGAGTCTGAACATGCTGCAGACAAGGAGCTTTTCTCTCTTTGCTGCTTGCAGTAAGAATCTAGTTTTACCTGAACAGCTCTGGGAGGTGAAAAAACCCCCAAACCTGTAGAAACAACTGACTCACTTTTTTAACACAACTCCCCAGAGGAACAACAGACCTTCCCAAATGAGTGTCTTGTTAATTTTCCTGTGAACATCAGAGGTGATTAATTGGCCAAATATCCTTCTATTTGAGATCAGATGTGTTCGGTAAAATAGTTTAAGACAGATATGGAACACTGTGGGAGATCTGAGAGGTTGTATTTCTCACTGTACTTTGTTTTAATTCACAAATAAAGCAATCTAGGAATTCATGGAGCCACTAAGAGGCTCCCATGAAGACCATTTAGACAGACAAGTCAGAAACAGAACAGAGAAGATATTCCCTGTGACAGATGGGATAGTGCCCTGAATGGTCTACAAGATGCAGGTCTACAAGATGCCCAAATCAACTGTGTCACAGCTTGTACCTTTCAGAAATACTGTGCCACCATCTGTAGGTGAGGATTAGAGTAAACCTCTATCATAAGAACCCTGCAAGAGAACATACCTTTTCTACACATTATACCTCAAAACACTTACCACAACACAAGACCTCTTGGGAAACACTGGCAGCCACAAAAGCTAGAGCATTTCCCTGCTACAAGATGGGCCAACAGTTGATGTCGCAGGAATAGAACTGGGGTACAGCAGCAAGAGAGAGATGTTTGCTAGTGGCCCAGCTTTACCAAAAGATTCAGCAGACATCAATCTGACCTCTTACTACATAAGTGGGAGTCCATAAATGGATCCAAGCCCTAACATAAACCCTCAAAAAAGGCACAGAGCATGGCCTTGCTGTAGCTTTCAGTTAGGCTGTCCATGGCATGAGCAACCTGTGACAAGAAAAGAAACAGACGGGAGACCATCTCTTCCTGAGAGCATACACAAGCACAAATATCACTTTACAACTTCTTTGATGACAGCGAGAACCCTTCCATCAACTTGAGCTAACCTTGGATCCATCCCAGGGCTTACAGTTGTCTGACTCACTTCAGTGAGGTTTCTTCTCCACAGCGAAACAGAAGGAAGCTGCTCTCTCAGATCAGGTTGGGCTCTATGCTGAAGACACTCCTCTGAGCTTTCTTCAAGAAGCAGTGGGCCAGGCAGCTTCTGTGCACTCTAGCATCTAGTCAGCACTCAAGGGATCTGAGCAAAAGCATTGTCAGGTGTGTCTTATTGCCAGAGGGTTTCTAAGTCTGTCAGACCCCTGAAAGAGGCTCTTCCTCACAAACCCCCTCTCCCTTTGCAACGACTGGGGTGACCATGTTCACTGAGCTTACGATGAGTTGCCACCACTGAGGTCCTATTCTCACTCAAACCATGTTCAGCTGCTGGGGTGGGAGGTGGAAGGGGGTTGGGAGGAGGAACTTCTGAAAGCAGGAAAACAAATCCATAGCTAGTAAATTATATATAGCTCTTATCCCACAATTAGTTTGTAATTCTGAAGGACTGCAGACAGTCAGACTCCTGTGTAATAATCCCTGAGATCAGATTCACATTGAATTGAAGGACTTTGAAGAAAGATATGCAACAAAAATTAGGCCAGGATCTATACCAGTTTACACTAGTAAAAGATCTGTCCCTACAAGGGGTTTTAGCAAAACTGTGAGGCCCTTTCTTGTTTTTTTTTATTTGCAGAATTTCTTTTCTCTTTTGAATGTCTTCTCTATCTCAAACACAGTCTTCTTTATCACTACTTCAGTGTTGGTCACAATAGGGTTATTCCTACTTTACACAGCTGGAAGACACTGTTAGAAAACAAGCACTGTGGGTGAAAAGATACAAATTTCCAGTTTGGATAATTAGAAATAGACTTTGAAAACAATGTGAGTTTTAGATATCCCATTATATATATAACATTGTGAAATGGGTGGTACTTGAATTTATCCATTCATCATAAATATTGATTACTTGCGTAGTAAGTGATAAATCAAAATGCAGTAATCACTAAATCAAAGATTTATATGAGTAAAAAGCAGCAAAGCAATTAATCAACTCCCTGTACAGCCAGTGATTAATTAGGTTCCAGTCTGAAAGCATAGGGGCTGTTTTACAATTAAGACTATTACAGATAGGCTTTATATATTTTTTTCCTAAACATCCTGTTCTTGAAAAGGAGATAAGTTGACCCCAAACAAACAGTCCTCTGAGAAGGATCAGACGATACAGCTGTGTGTTTACATTCAGTGCTCTCAGGTCCTAGAAACACAGATCACAGCAGACGGAAGCAGCAGCATGTTGCTAACATCTCATACTCGGAGCCTTCACTGTGCCTGGAATTGCTCTGTCCCACAGCCAAGAATGTCCCACTCACCCCAATGCTTGGGGTTTGGAAGCTAAAGGCATCAGAGACACTCTTGGGGCAGCATGAATCCTGGTAGGTGTGTCTAACCAGACTGTTAAAGAACTACCAGGAGCCAACACAGATCCAAACATCCAGATCAGACACGCGAGATATGGTGGAATTTGCAAGTGCCACTAGCCCATGTGGCCAGCAGCCCCCAATCCGCTCAGAGGTGCTCTGGTCACGTTCCTGCCACGCCAACAGTGCCACGCAGGCAGAGGATGAAGCTGAAGCATCATAACATGCCACAGTCCTTCCCGTTGCTGGGGAAAGTGTGTCCTGCTGAGCTCTGGGGAGTGCCAGCTGCAGCATCCCAGCAGTGGGTCCCACCCAGCCTCAGTTACTTGTGACAGGGACTAGGACAGCATCCAGGGCAAACCACAGCTGCTCTGCACATCTGTTACTCAGAGACACTGAGAGTAGATATCAGCAGGGTGATCATCACCTCCTGGTCTAGAACATAGGGGAAAATTTTGGTGTGTCCCACCTTTGTGCTTTGACATGACTCACGCAGGATTCAGCTTTGAGTCAGCAGCTCTGCTCCAGTCTATTGAACTGGGGCTGACAAGAGAACAGCTGTGTAGCTTAGAGGAGCTGGCACAAGACAAATATTTATTCCCAAATACTCCTACCAGCAAGAGCTCCTCCTTATGCCAATCAGCTGTTTGGCAAGAGCCGTTTCCTGGTCTTATTCATTGTGATGGTTTAGCCAGGCCAGTTCCAGTGCCTGGGATAGGGCAGCATTAGCACAATGTGATAGATCTTTCACAGAATCACAGGATTATTGAGGCTCCAAAAGACCTCTGAGATCACCCAGCCCAGCCTATGTCCTAACATCACCACATCAGCTAGACCATGGCACTAAGTGCCACATCCAGTCTGTCCTCAAACACCTCCAGAGATGGGGACTCCACCACCTCCATGGGCTGTCCATTTCAGTGTCTAACCACCCTTTCTGTGAGGAAGGGGTGCCTAACATCCAACCTAAACCTTCCCTGGCACAGCTTCAGGCCCTGCCCTCTCATCCTATCACTGGAGCCTGGGAGAAGAGCCCAACACCCACCTGTCTACAACTTCCCTTCAGATAGTTGGTGTGATAAGGTCCTCCCAGAGTCTCCTCTTCTCCAGGCTAAACAACCCCAGGTCCCACAGCCTCTCTTCATAAGACTTTCCTTCCAGTCCCTTCCCCAGCTGCATTGTTCATCTGGACCCACTCCAGCCCCTCAATATCTTTCTTGAAGCAAGGGGCCCAGCACTGCCCCCAGTACTCAAGGTGAGGCCTCAAGTGTCCAGTACAGAGGGAGAATTATGTCCCTAGTCCTGCTGACCACACTATTCCAGATCAAAGCCAGGATGCCTTTGGCCTTTCATGCCACCTGGGCACTCTGCTGGCTCATGTTCAACCAGTTGTCAACCAGTACTGCGAGATCCCTCTCTGCCAGGCTGCTCTCCAGCCACTCATCCCCTAGTCTGTAGCTCTGCTGGGGGTTATTGTAGCCAAAATATAGGACCCTACACTTGGCCCTGTTAAACCTCAACCCACTGTTCTCTACCCATTGATCTAGCCTGTCCAGATCTGTCTGCAGCATCTTCCTCCCCTCCAGCAGGTCAACACTCCCCCCCAACCTGGTGTCATCTGTGAATTTACTAAGGGGTGATTCAACCCCCTCATCCAGGTCATCAGTAAAGATGTGGAATAGAACTAGGCCCAGCACTGGTCCCTGGGGGACATCACCGCTCACAACCAATCTCTGTGCCTGATCATCCAGCCAGTTTTTAACCCAGCAGAGAGTGTACCCATCCAAGCCATGGGCTGCCAGCTCTTCCAGGAGAATGCTGTGGGAAACCATGTCAAAGACTTTGCTGAAGTCTAGGTAGACCATGTATGTCCACAGCCTTCGCCTCATCCACCTGGCGGCTCACCCAGTCATAGAATGAGATCAGGTTGTTAGACAGGACCTTCCTTTCCTAAACCCATGCTGGCTATGCCTGATCCCCTGATTGCCTGCTGCTCAGTTGCACTCAGGATGATCTGCTTTATATCCTTGCCAGGCACTGAGGTCAGGCTGACAGGCCTAGAGTTCCTCAGAGACTCCTTCCAGTTCTTTCTGTGGATGGGCATCACATTGGCAACCCCCAGTCACCTGGGACCTCCCTGGTTATCCAGGACAGGTAATAAATGATGGAGAGCTACTTAGTTAGCTATTGCGCCAAAACTCCTTAAGCACCCTGGGATGAATCCTATCCAGACCCATAGACTAGTTAGGATCTAAGTGACACATCCCCCTTCCCTTCTTCAAGGAAGCTGAAGAACAGGCCTGAGAGCATCTAAAAACTGAAGAGCAACAAAACATGCTGCTCTGACTGAAGGTGCACCCTTAACTCAGAATGATGAAGCCACATTTCATGCAAAATACCTTTTTAGTTGCTTGCTGCGGCATCACTCCAAGATAAATCCAGTGGCTGTTGGCAGCACCCATCACGCATGACAGACATGTCAAGCCTGTGCCACTGCCCATACTCAGGTGAGCAAGAGTCAGACCAGAAAGGGAAGCAGTGAAGGAAGGCAAAATCACCTTGTACAAGAGAAACAGGATTGTTGCTGTTTTTTCATTTCAGTATTTTTCAGCGTGCTGAGTAGCTGTGGGGCTAGTAGCTGTAGTAGGGGCAATGGTAAGGGATAAGGATATACAGACATCTTTATGCCCTGTGCACTTTGGCTGAGAGCATTAACTGGAGCCTCCTTCACCTCACCACTGCAAATTACTCTAGATAAGTGTATTTGTATGATATGCTCATCACAGATGTGAAGGTCAAGTCTGCACCCCCAACCGTGCACCTTTCTGAGGCTCTCCACACCTCCAGTTAAACCAGGTGGGAGCTCTAGCTCTGTGTGCAGAGGTAGTGGCAAGTTCCCAGGTAATTAGTTTACTCACCCAGAAAATACAGTTAAGGGTTACCCAGACAGCTCCAGATAAAAAAAAATCCAATATTTTTTAGGAATAAGTCAAATCATTTTGTTTGACATTTTGAAAATGAAATGTTACAGCTCCATATTTCACCAGGAAGGTATTGAGACTAAATTCGCTCAAACTCAGGCTTTTTATATATAGATGTACACTTTTTTTTCCAAACCAAACAAAACAACATGTTTTACATAATTCAAAGTGATAGTTTTCAGAAGGAGTGACAGTGGTGAGAGCTATTTCAGAAGAAAACTTGCTTTGTGTTCTCTTAAAATGGTGAACAAGCTGAAAAATTAATTATTCACACATCTCTCAAGCACAGACGGTGAGGTGCAGTACAATTCGGGCCAGGCACAGGTACGTTAGAAATCTCTCCTAGTCAGCAATCGATTTTTGGTCCTGCTCCACCTCTGCCTATAATGACTGGGCAAGGTGTGAGAGCACCGTGTGGCTAATGGCAGGTTCTGTGCACCCAGGCAACAGTGAAGCCTCCCCTCTGCATAGCGCTGCCTGCAAATGCTCTTTTTGACCTCGTTTTGCCTTGATGCCTGCATTACTCACTCTGCATTTGGCTGCCTACCTTGCTCTCAAGCCTCTTGTCTCTACTTATTTGTGTTAAGCACAGGACACACGGACAAAATAACCAGAACAGTGCCAAAGCTGTAACCCAGCCCTGAGTGTTCTGAAAACAGCAGGGAAAACAGTTTTTTGGTGGGGAGAGAGGAAAAGAAAAGGCAGAGCTGGGATAAGGAATCAGCTAATTAGCCTCATCTACATTTCAGCTACATGGTCCATGGGTACTAAATCATTCCTGACATATTTAGGTTGCCATTTATTACCAAAATTATTCAATGTGAATTTTGCCATTTAGGACGTGTTAAGAAAAATACTTACGGCTTCAGAGTGACTCCAGCTCTGATCCCTTCTGACACAACAGCACCAGTGGGCCATGGTTTGAGTGCAGCATCCCTGCCTACAGTAGCAACCTTGGGCACACAGCTGGATGCAAAGGACTGCAGGGCTGGGTTCAGGTCTAGGCAGTGGGGTGCTCTGAAGAGACTTCTTGGTCAAAAAACAACCCCACATTTCCACTATCCACCACAGAGCTATGAATTAGTATCTCCAGCTATGATAACCTTAGCATTCAGTTCAGTGTTCCTGAGATCTATTGAAGATTTCTACCTGCATGAAAACTTAACTTAAAAGTTAGTAATGAAGCTCTGTGACAGTGAAAACACAGCCTCATGCCAAAGGAATCACACAAATATGCACACATACACACACACACATACACACATACTCTACATGACTGTTAAACTGCTTTCTATTTTCAATGAACTTTTCATTGTTCATTGATGGGTGGACCACATTATTTTGAGCCACAGCTCTGCCCCCTAAAAACATTAACTCAAACCCTTACTGTGCCCCGGAGGGAGGGGCCACTCAGCAGACAAGACCTCCTGGAGAGTATATGGATTTGGAAAACTGAGGGTCTAAGTCATTTCCATACAGCTAGCCTCCTGAGGGTCTTGCTCAAGACCTGCTGAGCTTCCCTCCAAGCACTGCTTCATCTCTTCCTCCACATTGTGAATCCTGGCCCTGTTAAAGCCTCCCATCCCTTCAGATGAAACCACTAGCCTGAATTATCACCCCCCTACATGCCCAAATCTTCACACTTAAGGATACCAGTGTCACAAGTGCAGGGAGACTTCATCTGGGTTATGAGCTAGTTTTGGAAAGAGCACAGCTACTCACTGTATGTGTTAGGTTATATAGGCTCCCATCACCTCTGCCTTGGCAAAGGTGCCACTGATCACCAGCACCATCAGCTTTACCACCAGCTTTTCTTTTTCTGCTGCACTCCTATTATTCTTCTAATGGAGAGATGAGATTTAGCACACTGTGTGTAACAGCGTGTGTTTACATCTGTAGGTCCCCATTTAATAACTTAAGATGCAGTGGCTAATTTCAGAGAAAATTTGACAGAGTAACTGAGGTCTCAGAGATATGAAGTTCATGCAGGTTTTATGAAAATAGATTCCTGGATAGAGGAAACTGCTCTTATTAATGTCTCCCACAGAGAAAATGCTAATAAACTCACTCTTTATTAGACAATAGAAAGTCGATGTAGAAAAGTAACGCTGACATCTCAACCCTTGGTCCTGCTCCTTGTGGAAAAATTGTGGAAAATTTGTATAATGTGGAGGTAGTTTGTTTTGGACCACCATGAAGACAACTCTAAAAATTAAGAATTGCCTGTACATTCTCTTAGAAATTAGTAAACAAAGTCCACCCTACATTTGAGGTGAAATTCCTACATTAGTGGCAGTCTGAAGATGAATTTCAATGATGAATTTTTAGCTGGCTAGCTCCTCAGCCATTGAAAATCCACAGGCATGAATAAAGCAAAGCTGATTTGCACCGCTTTAATGTTGTTGGGAATATATTCATTCCTGCACCTTGGAGTTCAAATAGGAAAACAAAAATAGCATTTTCATTAAAATGTCAAAATGGGAGGAGTTAATTGGCAAGATTTTTCCAGTGAATGAGTCTTGATTTTGCAACTGGCTTCCAACTGTGTCCAAGGCAGTCTGCTTATGCTATCTGTTCAACTATTTTCCCAGGCATTTGAAACAGATGAGATGTAACAGCAGTTTTTTCCCTTAGCCAGGGCCAGTTTCCTATCAGAGGTGCAAATTCAGATTTATCTACTACAAGAAACTTAATAAAAAACACCCTTTCCCCCCTCCCCCCAGTCATTGGTTATCATAAACAAATCCCTCAGCAGAAGCTAAAAAAGAAGATACTTCGAGGTTAAAAGCAGACTTTAAAAGAAAATGATGTTGTACATCATCCCAAAATTTAATATGACTTTATGCACAATAGTAATGTGCCTGGTAATGCAAAGATTTTTCTAAAGTAGCTTAATAACAATCCAATATTCTCTTCCTTAAAAAATGAAAATGTATGTCAAAAAGGGATCTAATGTAGCTGCATCTTGTATCCATTGATGGAGAGAGCTGATTTACATAGATAGCATTTAACATACTATCATCATTATCCTATCAGTCTTCTGTCTAATCTGGAAGCTTTGAGACAGAGTTCTCAATGTTCTCTGAGGTAAAAAAAAATACCAACCAAAATTATTGTAAAGGGGGAGGGGAAAAAAACCAGCAAGGGACAGATGAATATCAAATCAGATGAGATAAAAGTGGGGCTTTTTTTTTTTCCCAGCCAGCATAATATGAGCTTAAAATGCTGAAAAGTGGATAAAACAAATAATGTTTAAGACCATAGCATACGGTACCACAATGATGAGGAATAAAAGAGAGAATTATGTTAATGGCTGGGTCTGCATGTGCTTGTGGAGACTGCTCAGAGATTGCTTGTGATGGCTTGAAGTATACAGATAGATGGTGTGGATCTTGAAATCCAGAAGATATATAATATTAATTTTCTTTCTTCTTACCCTCTTTTGCATGAATTTAGTGCTTGTGGAGGATGTTAGCAACTGAAGGAGGGCTTCCACTGTGAGGGGGACGAGGTCAAACAAAAAACTAGACAGGGTGAGACTGTTCCCACTGAACTCAGAGAGGTTTTCTGTTTCTTTTTGGACCAAGTTTGCACTATATTGCTCAGCTTCAGCGCAAGCATGTGGTCATGGCAACATCTCCTACTCCTTGCTCTCCCTCACTGTACACAGCAAACCCACCAGTGCCTACACCTTCCCCACTCCATCTTCTGCCTTGCGAAGGGCTGCCCCAAAGCCCCACAAACTATCTCTTCAGCAGGTTCTGCTGCTGCAACTGGGGTCTTCAAGGTGCAAGAGAGGTAACAGCACTTCTGTTTGTCCTAAACCCTTTTCTTTTGAAAACAAGGCAACTAAGCAGGCAGCAGCTGAGAAAGGAGATCAGGGCAGGGCTCAGGTCAGCAGGTTAGGCCATCAAAAACAGCAGAAGAGAGCCGGCAGCTAAGGCAACTGAGCAGGCTCCCACGTGAGGTGACATTACAGCCCTGTGACTGCCTTTGCTGTACCTGCACCTTTAAACTCTTATTGAGTGGGCTTGGCTGCAGCCACAGAATAGAGGCCAGTGCTCACTACTGATGTGGGGCAATGTCTAAGAGGCATCCAGATTGCACTCTCCTCCTTACAGCTCTCTGCACTCCCATTGTGGGATGGCACCCCATCCTGCATCTGTGCAGTACCCAGCACATACGGCAGGAGGGCATTTGGCACAGAGCCACAGAGGCTGCAGCATCACATTAACACCCCACATTAGTGAAGTTCTTGCTCTGGGTCCATGGTGGAAGCATGGCAGTGCAGACCTTCATCCTACCCTCCCCACACTGAACTGGACAGCATATGTGACTGCTATGGACACCATAACACAGTAGAATACAGTTTTCTTTACAGTCTTCTAGAGATCATTATAACTTCTCCACTAGGTCATCCCACCTCTCGTGCCAGTCCTGTGGTTCATGCTCACTCATTCGTCTGTTTGATGGATTAGTTCCCTCAATCCAAGCTAAACAACTTGCTTGATGCAAGGATGTGGTGGTCTTCTTTGTCTGAGAAGGCATGGCAAGAATTCCAGCAGCGGAAGAGCCCCAGGCACAGATCCAAATCTGCCTCTGAGCCAGTTCTGCAGACTTCAGTGTCAGTTTAGATCAGCTCCTTCACAAGAAGGAAAAAAGAGCAATACCTCTAGCAGAAAGGAAGCATTTGCCTCAATCTGCATCCCAGTCACCAGACAGGTCTCTCCCAGGACCATGAGGTAGCCTTGTTCCTAGGAAGGCAATGGACAAAATCCCAACTGATGGTTATTACCCAGAGTAAGCAACAGGGAGCTGGAGGGCACGAAAGAGAATGGAGCATCCCCCTGGTGCTGTCTGTATCACACATGTCCCCATGTCATGCAGCTGCTCAGCCCCCCAGTTGATGCTGCATCTGCCCCTGCATAGAAGCAAGTATGATGCAATATAAAGCCTGTTCTAGTCACTGCACCTAATTACAAAGAAGAATAGAGCAAATTTTACCCTTACATGGACATTGAGTGCCAAAGCCATGCTGCTACTGGCAGAGTTCCCCTGTGGTTGCAGCTATAGGGCACCCAGCAGGGATTTAATCCTGTTGTAAGTAGCATTATCTTGAGCTCAGATATTTGTTCTGGGCTTCACAGGGTTAGCAGTAGGGATCAGTCCTGCCCCCCAAACCTAGTGGCTTTCAAAGTGGAACGTGATCATTTTATTAAAGGGATTATTGCCATTGTTTGTTTGCAACCACAAAGCACTGGACTCAGTGACTCGGGAGGTGCCTTCCAGTCTTTCACTGCTGTGTTGCTAATTGAAAGAAAAGCTGCTGGTTCCCTTGTCTTCAACATTTATCATACACAAATCCCTTGGAGATCTTGCCGAATGTTTCTGTGGGAGCTCAAGGATCCTGGGATGTAAAAACTATGATTTTCTAACTCACATTTACTTGTCTCAGTTTCCTATTTTTTTTTCAGAAGTGGAGACAAAACTGGGATCATGAAAGACTGTGTTGCAACATTATTTTTCACAAATACACTTTGCTTCACCTCCTCGATATTGTACTTCTCCAGCACAAAACAGCCTGATCAATGGAACTCATAGCAGTGCAGCAGACAGGAGATAAAATGTCAAGATCCATGCTAGCAAGAGCCATTCACCCAACACCTAATCTAGATCCAGGCTTAAAAAATATGTCCTAGAAAATAAGTTGCACAAAGTGAGTTGCCAGGAGCAGACGAGAGAAAGAAAAAATGAGATTCAGAAACTGTAGGAAACCTTTTCCAGCCAACCACCGGGTTAAATGGGCTTAATGACAATTTAAAGAGGATGAAGTTTTGTTAAAGAGAAATTGCCGTAAGGATCCTGCCACCTTTTGGATGAGTGGGTACTGGGTTTGATTTGAAGAGGTTCTCCCCAGGATATTTGTCTCCTCTCTGGTCTGTGGGGCTCTGAGAGAAAAAGTTGATGGACAACATGCCCACTTGTGGCAGTCAGAGTCATAAGAAGCAAAGATGAGATACTCTCATCCCCAAAGCAAGAGAGAAAGACTTTTTCTTTAAAGGAGTTAATTTGGAAGGGATCAAAAACAAATGCTTTTCTTAAAAACAATAACTGATAATGCTCTAATTCTGGAGACAGACATCTAAGCAGATGCAAAGGACTCGAAGACAAGCATTAGTGTTTGTAAGATAAAGCCTTTATTGATACTTAGAGTTCCATCAGTTTAACTAAATGTATTTTTAAAACTCATTTAGTGAAAACATGCAAAACCCTTGGGCAGACACTCTAAAATTGTTTTAATGGTTTTAAATTGAATTGGCTTCATGATTCCTTACTAAATTAAACTGTGCTAACTTTAAATTGTTCTGCAAGTAGCCATGCAGTACTATGCACGAGATTAACTGAAACAGATTTTAAACCTCATTTCAGTCAAACCACCTTACATGTAAGTGTGGAAAAAGCTTTAAATACAGGAAGATCGTTAAATACAGGATGGTGACATGGCACCTGACTAAACACACTAAACACACTGAACTTTGTCCACTGAGACTCAGAATAACTTCCAAAACCTAATATATTTGCTTTCTTAATTGTTCTGTACAATTTAAGTACTCACTTGACTACTGATAAATTATTTTCTAGATCAGATCTCTGCAGCTCTCACACTCATTGGAGTCTGCTGGATCCAACACTACAGGAGACTTAAAAAGAACATTTAAATTTGGGGAGTTTTTTAACTATTTTTTGGTTCCTCCATGACTTTCTGAGAGGGAAAGTAAAGAGGTGACATTAAAATGGCAGCACCCAGAGACAGCAATGACAGCTCCACAGACTATGATACTGAAAGAGTGACAAGTATTTCTAAAGGCTGCTTTGACAACTCATACTGGAGTTTTCCTTTAAGTTACAATCATTTTTCTGAAGCAGTAAAATTGGTGCCTGAAGGATCTGAAAATGAAGAAATAAAGTTGTGTAAAGTTGGCAGTACCTTACAGTGCTCATCGTGCAACAGTTATATATATATAATGCCCTGTCGTACATCTGCCAGAGTTGCCTCAAGACCTTATTGTCGCGCTATGGTACAGTAGCTTATTAATAAAGCTGCTGCTCTGCTTCTGGCAACTCCAAGGCAGCAGAGAGTAAGCATGGGTTGATGGCCTGGGCTGCCACACTGGTACCTGTCCTGCTCTCTTCTGATCCCTTTCAGTCACCCCCAGGATTTCTTAGGACCTTCTCAAGAACTGATAATGGGACTGTCTCTCAGCTTTTCTGCTCGAGACACTACTGATTACCAAGAGGGGTTACTGGATTAATGTCATTGTCATTAGCAGTTCAAGGTTTTCTCAGTCTCTGTGCACAGCCACAGTGAAAGAATTGTGGCCATTCTGATGGATGTTGCAAACTAAAACCCTTTCCCAGAACCCAGCGCTGAAGAGAAGAAACACAGGCAAGTTCTAAAGACTAGCTCTGCCCTGGATGTAACCCTCTCACCACTGGCGTATTAATTATAATTAATTTTAGCAGTCAAGGTGTTTAAGTCCAGTGACATTCACATGCAGCAAAGGTGTGTGAGATGTTGAGATGCTGGGATGTAGCTGCACCATTCAAGGACTGCAGTGACTCACCTTCCCAGTAGTGTGATTGCCTGGGTCACCTACCTGTCCGATCAATGCCCTGAGCAGAAAACAGTTACCTGCTGCACTCACCATTCAGGGTTTAGCCTGAAGGTTCCACCTAACCCTGGAAATTTTCACCTGCCTAGAGAAATGATTGCTTGCCTGAATAATTCAGTTGCTGTCAGCGTTATCATCTAGACATCAGATTGTCATTGCTTTGTTTAGAGAGCAGCAAATCATTCCATGAAAAAGGGGGAATCATCTGTGACCTGTAAAGCTGGCAATAGCTTTCGTACCAGGGAATCCTCGCCCAGCTGCTGGGTCTGATGCACTTGACTTCCACAGTGGCATCACCCTACTTGGTGCCTTCCATCAAAAGGCCAACATCCATTAATCTTGGCTTTTCCCCAGATTGGGAAATTTCTTTCTTTTCCAGGCCAATCAACTGAGACTCAAAGAGATTTATGGCTTTGATGAGTGAAATTTTCAGCCTTGAATCTACAGACTGATGCTTTAAATACATTATAGAGATTATCAGCAATGTATCAAGGTGTCTTTGCACGATGGTATAAACTTCTACTGCACTACTTATTGCCATAAACCATACTTCCAGGTTTTTATTTATATGCGCATTAGCTCAATATGATTGGATCTGTAGGCAGCCCTGGGGACTGGAGTAATTTATATATACCAATAAAGGTCTCCAGCCAGCCACTGGGTGCTCTAAGGGGAACAGTAGTTCCATTTAAAACATTAGGAACTGAAGAAATTGAAAATAACTCTCTATTTAGAGGCCAAGAAGTAAGACAGCAGGCAACAGTGGTCCCAGCACAGCAAGGCTATACTAAAGAGATTGTTAAAATGTCATTTCACTTACAAATAAGCCACCAAAAAAAAAAAAAATTAACCCTTTCATTTCCATACTCACTGCAAATAGTATTTGAAAATAAAGCATATTCTTCAAACCAGAAGTGTTTTAAATAATCCCAGAGGATATGACCGTAAAATTTTGAGTGACGTGTTCAAAGAATTCAAGGGAGTTTACTTGCAAAATTAGTTTTAAAAAAAGACAGAAAATCTCATTACCTCTGCATTTGTTAATGTTAGAGCTGAAATGTAAAAGTAGCAAAAAAAATCCCTCAGTGGCTGGATCTTACTAGGTACAAAAAGACTACAGAAAGAAGTGTCATCTTGTCTACCTAAAGTAACCAAACCCAATCTATTAAATTTTAACATTTAAGTGTCTAAGCACCTAGAATAGATCTGCTGAGGTTTACCTGCTTCTACTGCTTATAACCTTCCTATGGTTCATGGACACACTTGGCTGGCAGACTAGGTTTTAACAGCACTTATGCAGTAAAAGAATCATCTCACAGTGAACTTTAATGACCTGTAACTCAAACCCAGCTTGATCGACTTCCTATCATTATTTTTTTCAAAAATTCTCTTTAACTTTCTGCAAGAGATAACTAGCAGGTCAGAAGAAGGATAGGGCAAAAATGTTTGAGAAGAGAAAAGCCTTACGAAGCTGCACGAGAACAACAGGCTGTAGGGGCTTGCTGTAGTCTGAACTATGGAGCCACACTATTCACGTGTCAGAACAAGAAAGCCTGTGGGATTGTTAGACAGAAGCATTTGCTAAAAGAGGGCTTTCCCCTGTCATGCTGCTCTGTATTTTGTTCATTTTGAACTAGAAAAGCACTAAAAAGCTGCAACCTCCTTCTTGCCACCCCAGTCCCTTTTCTCATTCTCCTTTGCAGGAGAGAAGAGCTGATATTTCATTGTGCTTCCTCAAAACTGAGGATTTTTCTGAGGGTCTGAAACACCAGCATGCAGGGCCTGCCCCCTGCAAAAGGACCCAGTTGGGTTTGCTTTCCCTGTTATTTGCTTAACCTGGGAAACAAAAATCCCAACCACCAGTGGGACTCTAAACTGGGAAGCAGCAAACAGCATGGCTGATGTGACCACACTGCTGAGTGAGCCAGCCTTCCTCTCTCCCATCACACCCCCGCAGCCCAAGAGGAAAAAAAACTCGTTGAATGCATAACAATGTCATTGTGTGCGGGAGGATTCCTGCCTTGAAGGAAGTGTCCCCACCAGAGTCCCAATGCACCTCACGGTGCTTTGAACGCTCCCACTGTCCTTGTGCCACAGCCAAACTAAATCCATTTCTATTCAAAGCTCAGATACTGCCCTGCTGTTCCAGGTTTTGTTTTGTTTTTTAAAGGTTTGTTTCTTATATGGGGTATTTATTTGCAATGGATTCATTTACGGTTCATGAGGCTTTACTTTTCCAAGGATATTGCTTTCAGCTCTGGGGACATAGTGTGGGCTGGTGGATAGAGCCATCGGGTAGAGACTGTGGAGAACTGATGTGTGGTTGGAGTAGGTCATGCCTTGCAGCCTCTCTTCCTGTCCTTTCAGCAAAACCACCCACCCTCCTGGTTCCATGACTGTTGCATTGCTCCCACTGAAGGAGTGGTGGCTAATTAATGTCATGAAAGTGATTTAATCCCTCCGGCTAGTGGGCTTGAACTGATACCTAGGTCTTGTGTTGGACCTTGAGCCCTAGAGAAAAGTCATCCTAGGATACATAAGTGGGAGGAAAGCATAAGTTGTTGTAGAGGAAGGATAAATGTCAGGAAGGGATGTTAGTGTGACAGGACAAAGGTGAAGGAAAAGCACACTGAGAAGCATCACAGCATGGCAGCTGATGAATGTGCATGTTTTGCACCATCTACTGACAGCAATCAGCTCCCTCAGACAAGGGAGACTGGGGTAATGCTTGTAGGGAAGGTGGTACTGCACTGGCCTCAGTGGCTGCTGCCTATCACGGACTGTACTTAGGCACAAGACAGTCCCAGTTCAGCCAGGTCACGAACAAGGTCCAAACTGCAGATCCTTAAAATATTTCTGTGCATTCTGCAGGGCATCGGTAGTCCTTCCTAGTTGTTGATAATTATGGGGTTTTTTTTAATAAATACATTAGTGCCTCCATATTCACACTTTGCTTGGAAGTGCAGACACACCACGCTGCAATGGCTGTGTTATTCTAGCATTATTAAATGTGCACTCTTCTTTTATTAGGCTTTTTAATAACATTTAAGTTGCACTCCTGGGAATTTTTGCAGAAAGGGAATGTTGGCCAGCCTAATTTGTACAGGAAAATACCCCATAGGCCAAGGAAACAAGATTCAGATGAATTTCACACACAGGATGGCTACAAATACAACAAGTGCTGAAGGAGCTTTGGGGTATAACTAGGAATTCAACTAGGAATGCTTGAATCCCATGTGTTGTGCTTTCTAGGTTGTATCTTAATCATGCCATTACTGCTTACGTTTCATGTGCATTTTTGCTTCTTTAGGAAATACACCCAAGTCTTCTTATTCCATGTCTAAGAGGTGCTTGTTGTACCCTGTGATGGGGTAGTGGAGAACTTACTGACACTTACAGGACACTGCTCTGCATGTCGGTCCTAATCCACTTAATTCCCAGGCTGCCAGACACACAAAGCCCTTAGGGATGTCCTGGCTGAATTGTGCAAGTGCATTCCCAGCCAGGAAATTTGTGGGTGTACAGTGGTGCTAGAAGAGAAGGCAGATGTTTGTATCAGGCACTGCAAGGACAGTGTCTCCTCTCAGGGAAATCACCAGCTTAGGAACGAATGGGATCAAAACTCTGGAGAGGAGCAGGCTACCAGTGCCAGCTCATGCCTCTGAACACAATTCTGTCTCTTTTGCTCTAGCTGACACTACTGTTAAGGAACTTTTATCTATAATCATCTGTTTGACATCTTCCTTGCTACTTCATTATCCCTTTTTTGAAAGCATTTGCAATCATTTCAGAATAGTAAACAAACAAAGTAACTTTAAAGGAAAAGCTCTTTTCCGTTCCCTGGGAAAATCCTAACTTCAATTTAAAAGCTTTAATTCCTCTCTCTCTTGGATAGCAAACACATGAAGATCCTGACAGCATGGACTGCAGGAATTCACAGGAACAGCTCTGCATTTCTTTGCTTACAGCTGCCTTCACTGCTGCAGGGTTATTGTTTTCTTATGATACTACACAATTTGAAAAGTTGAGCTGTTAAAAGTGCTAGGACTGAAAATGCAGAGCCTCAAGTTCAGAATTAAAATGTCCAGAAAGATATTTCTGTGACAAGGCAGGGATTCCAAGGAATAGACTTTGGCTTTTGGTTTTGCCAGATGCTCCTCAACTTACCTTAGGTAAGTCATTGAATATGTCCCAACTAATTGCTGTCTCCTCCAGCTTTGTTTTTTTAGAACCAGAAAAATAGCCTCCTGTCCCCATCTGAATTCAGACATTTTCAAAACAAATGCCTGGGTCATTATCAGGAAACTTATTCAGATAACTGAACACTGATGGAAAAATTACTAGATTTGATGTCTGTGGGGCACTTTTCTCTACATTCAGTCACTACCACACAGGGATTCAGATCTGGCTTCAGAGTTTGTAGAACTCTCTGCTAATGAAATGAGCACAAAGAAAAGATGGGGGGAGATAGGGTCACAGAGGTTCAGTCCATTTCCAGGGCTGCCGTACTGCGTGGGAACCCTGACTCAGCAGCGGGAAGTGAGTTGCGTGGTCACGTCTCTAAAGCTTGCAGGTTACCCTGTGGTTTCTTCCACATAAAGTTCGTGGGAACGTTCTGTTCAGTTTCATGACACAAGTTCTGTTTTTTCACTTCTCATGTTTCACTTTGGGCATGAAATGATGAACAGACACAGAACCTCAAAGTGAAACTCATTTGAAACCACCACATTTCTTTGGTCTTTGTTTTAAATCCAGGAAAATCCACAAAATGCTCACACTTTCTATGAAAAACCATCGGCTGGCTTAAGGAAAGATCCTAATCAAACCTTCCCCTGATTTCAGTGGTAGTTGCTTATTTATGCCAGAGTAAGCAAAGCAAATTCATAATAACAGTGCCTGGGAACTCTGTAGTGAACCTGGCCTGGCTGTCTTCTTGACAACAAAAAGGAGAAGTGAAAGTACCTGAATCAGATCAAGACAGTCCTAACATGGGATGGCTTTCAGCTATCACAATGGACATTCTGCACAATTCCAGTCACAGCCCATTTTCCCTTGATCAATGCATCCACATCTCCACAAATCACACTGGGTGCAGGAGACTGTACCCATTGGGTCACAGAGGTCCAGACTCAGGGGATTTGAGTATCAAGCTTGACCTGTGTACCTTTTTTCAGTTTTCCTAGACCAAGGTACTGGCCCTGGCAATTGTATTTGTTGTGCTATATGGCATATGGGTAACACAAACAAAAGCCGTGGTCCTCCAGCACACCTCTGTGATGCGTGGGGAGAGGCAAGAACATGGTTCTTCTGGAGAGCAGTGCTAGAGCTGGTTTTATCACCATTGGAAGTGGTTGCAGAGTCTGACAATAGTGCTGATATAAGAAACACATGTGAGGACAGTGGAGCGCACATGTGGTCTGGTTTGCACATTGCCATTTCTCGTTCCTGGAAGAGAAGCACAAGGAAGACAACAGACTTTTCAGTGTTTTGCAATTGTGTTTTAGCTTGTGGCAAGGCTGGCACAGCATGGCATGGGATGGGTGTTTGCATTAAACATAGTCTACTCCTAAATAACCCTGAGCTCAGACACTGACGCTTGTAGCATTAGTCCTGATCTTTCTATATATAGTGACTTATGGAAAAGGTCTTACTACAAAACTGCTGCTGCTGCAAAATCACTGTTGCTGAGTAACATGACCCATGATATTTTATATTTACTAGAGCAGACCTATCTCATCCCTGCTCCATTTGATACTGCAACAAGAGATATGTGTAATGAGTTAGTCACTGTGACTCACATAACCTCAGTCTCTATAAAGCAGCTCTGTTTCATGCTGTCTTCTTTTTTTTTCATAAAAAGAAAAAAAGAAACCCAGTTCTAAACGATTCAAGAGTAAAAGAAGGAGATGGTAGTAATCAGTTCCACCTAATGATTGATCAGTTTGTGAGGAATGCTGATCAACTCCAGATGTTACATTCCAGCCTCAAAATGTGATCATCAATTCAGAACTCCCATCTGGTTTGTCTGACACCAACAGCACAAGACGTCTTCCAAGAAATTCTAAAAAAAAAGTTGTGGTTGATGGGGGAATATATCCACTCGGACCAGTATATTTGCCAGGAGGATGTGGTACAGTTCCCTTCTGTGAGTCTAGCTCCTTTTGGTGCCCCTGAGTGACTGGTCCATTGATGGTATCTGACAGAAAACCACCCACCCTTGCACATAGCCTTTCCTAACACCCCAACTTTCAAGGCCATGGATATTGCTCTTTGTTGCTGTGCTAGAAGACAAGCATGGGTTACACTCTACTGTGAATATTCTAACTCCCCATCAAACTCAGAAGATAATTCAATTCAGCCATGCTGCCCACTTGCCAGCATTCACAGGAAGCAATGACTGCCAGTGTTTTGCATTTGCAAACTTTCTTGTTTTTTGCTTCCTTATTTCTCACAGCTCCACTTCCCTCATTCACCCACCCACCCCATCCATTCCGTAAAGCAACCATGCCTCTGGACAGCAAGATGCCAGATTCAGTTGTCATTCAGTGATTCACTCTTTCCACTGATTTTAGCAGGACTTAGGAAGGTGTTACCAGTGGATCAGTCTAGCTCTGACCCCAGTGTCTGTACAAAAGTGCTAGTTCCTGTGCTGCATGAGCTACCCAGAAAGGCACTTGCCAGCAGATTTTTTATATTCCTGAACCACACGTGGCCATTCCCCTGCAAGTGAAGAGGCAGAAGGTCACCTCCACTCACAAAGACACAAGGAACAGAAAGCAGCCAGTGGAAGCCTTGTGCACATGCAGTGGCTATGTTCTTCCTGGGTCCATCTGAACCCCTGTAAAACAGACACTTTAATTAGTTTGTAACCAATTAATGACCTACCAAAGGACAGGGCAGCTATCATCAGGCAACAAAAGATCCAGGCTCAGCTACACCATTCTAGACTCATATCAGACATGGAGAAACAGGAGGAAGCAAGAGTGAAATGCAAACCCCACAGAAGGCTTAGTTGCTGCCATTCCGGGAAGACTCCTTATACTGCAAATCCAGTCCCACTGGAGAGTGGGGCTGGGAGGGTTCAGGGCATCCCCCAGCACCATCCTGGCGCTAGGCAGAATGTAGCAGGCACAGTCCCCACAGCATAGCAGCTATGCTGGTAGCACTCAGAGCCACCCTGCATGCACAGCACAAAGAAACCTCCAGTAATTGGCTTGGTCTAACCAGCCCAGCTACTGCTCAACCAAGGTAATTATCTAGGGGGACTTTAGCTGCCCACTGGAAAAACAGAAGCCAGACTTGGTAACCAGTTGCATCATGAATGATAATGGTGCTGACAGTTTTAAAAGCGCTCAGGGACGTTTTAAAACACAGCTAACCTGTCTGAGAGAACCTTTCACAGAGTAGGAGCTGCAGCCGGGCAGGCAGGAAGAGCCACATCACTGCGAGGAAACAAGGATTCTGCTGCCTTGTGAAAATGCTGTATTCCACACTGCCCACAGCAGCAAGGGGAGCCCAGCGAACACAGCGCCACTCACCAAGTTATGCCCTCTAGTAGGCACTCCTCTCACTTAAGAACCTCCTGTCTGAGGAATCTATACCGCAAGGCAGCTGCAATGGCTGGAGACCACTGGCACTCACTCATATTGGATGGGTGGTTAGGGTATCCCTACACACTTAAACACATCTCCTTGCTAAATTCCCTGCAGTGCATTAATTTTTACTGATTGTTAATGGCTGCCTGCCTGTCTTGAAGGCAACTGGTCCAGAGTAGAAGAATAGACATCCATTTATCAGTGAGATGTCAGGCAAGTCACTTTTTATTGTTGCTGCAAACTGGTTTTTTAAATATACAAGTCCCACACCAATTGTGCTTTGAGTCGTTTCATACCACAAAAAAAGTCCTAATGGAGGAAACTTGGGACAGGAATAAGAAAGTGAAATTGCAGCAGTGCTCAGTCTCCTTCAGCAAATTAATATGAAGTTAATGCAATTTTTCAGCTATTACTGACCTATTTTAAACCCTCTCCTTGCAAAAAAACAATTCCCTAGAAAACTTCATTTGCCATAACATGATGTTTTGGGAGGATCAGTGAAAAAAAATCAGAAGAGAAAGTTTAAATATAGGGTTCAGGAGCAGGAAAAGGGGCAAGCAGAATAAATGGCTTTATGTCAATGATATTACCATTTCTGTTCACCCTGAGGGCCAGTGAGAAGAAAAAGTGACCCACACGAAAGTTAGCAGGGCCTTAAATCTTTTTTGACATACACTGTCTGATAGGGAATCCTAAAATTCATAAACTTAGCTCATTTTAAATGCTTTTCCTTTTGTGTGTTATAATGGAGATCTGCTGGGGTTTGCATGCCCTTGATTTGATGTACTTTGGGGGACAAAGTCTGCACTGGCATAACTGGCTTGTGTCAATGGACTTCCTCACAAGACAATTGAGTCTGGTGTGTAAAAGGAACAGTTAGGAGAACATAATCACATGATAGATTAAATTACCCTGTAATGCCATTTCTTGCCTCAGAATTGAGATCTAAAGGAACAATTTGCAATGGGAGCAGATGGATTGAATGATTTTCAGTGTCAGAAAATTCACTGGTAGTGTAGGTTTATTTAAGGCTATTTAACTAGACATAATTTGTGTGTTTGTTTTAATAACTATACTTACTGTCTTGTGTCAACTGGCATACACAGATGAGTATATAGTGTGCAATAATATACAGAGCAGTAATATTTTTGTATAGCCGGTCTTTGTCAGGCTGCAGTATTTTACAGCCTCTGAGTGGTGTCTCAGCTCCATATTTACACATAATTTTGCAAACTTGCAGAGGTTTCAGTATTGCAGGGTGGGTACAGGAAATACTGGGTAAGTGTAGAAGAGCTACAATAGCAGATAGAACTTTTTTTTATTTTCAGATATTTTGAAGGTATTAGGTATTTTTTCCCTTTCCTTTTTTGAAGGTGGGGTATTACAGAAAGCAATGCTCGTTTCCAGGCAATGGGAGGGCCCAGTTGCCATGCCCACTTGAAGGTGTATTTCTGCCTGAAATACCTGCCTCCTCAGCTTTTTGTTATGTTTCAAAATTAACATAGAAATTGATAAAACATTCCAGATCGATTTATGGTCTTCATTTTTGTTTACAACAGGTAGTCACATTTCTAGAAACCTAAAAATTTCTATTTTGTCATTAATGAGAACATTTTTATTTTTAAACCATTTTTTCAAACTACCAATTTCCTTTTCCCTCTATGTTTCCTGTGCTCTGCATTTCTGTGTGCTTACTGCAAAGTGCAGTTTTCTTTGTAAAATGCTTTGAAAAGGAGGAATTAAATATGTTGCATAGCAAACTACTATCTTTAACACTAATTTGCTATAGCTTTTTGAGGATACTGAGGGTGAATTTACATATTTAACTGCAATTTCAGCCTTATTTACCAAGTTCTTCAATGTACATAACTTTGAACTGAGAGTTAATGACTTGCATAAGTTATGTGCCAAGAAGACACCTAGGTAAGAGCTACAGATATAACAGAGTTTTAAATTATGGGGTATTTTAAGTTTCTTTTGAACAAAGTGATAATGCCATAGTGAATATATTAGCAATTTCTATTTGAAATCAATAGAACCACTTGCATGATGCCAGTGCAAGGTTCAGTCAAGACCTTCCTATAGCTGAGAGCATGTTTTATTACCAGTGAAATGATCAGGGAGATTTCAGAAGATTAAAAGTGCTAATAGATAAAAAGTGCTACTACTCAGTAATCCTGCTATGAATCGGTTGGGGGTGGCTGAACCAAACAGCACAGAAATCTGACCTGGAGCGATACATTTTCCTGTGTTCATCCACAAGCATAAACACTCCACAGTCACTGAAAGCATACTGCAAATTGTCTACTTGATTGTACCACTCCATTTTTTCACCACATCAACTGAATAAATAGTCATCCATGCAGGAAAGCAAACACTGTACCAATTATTAACTAACATAACATAGCACAGTTGTTAAGTTTCAGAATTTGACACAAATTCTCCATGAACCATTCATAAAGGTAAAGCACCATGCTATGTAAACGATCTCTCCTCTTTTATAAAGAATATATTAAGTAAACTAGCATGCGTGTTGCAGCTAATTCAGAATGACGACAGAATATCCAGCAGGGCTCCTTAGGTGATAACTGTAACATCTGCATTTTCCCAGTTTGTACTTTCTGCTATGCTGGGGTCATGTTTCTAATATCCAAGGGCTGGGAGGATGGAAACTTCTCATCCCTGCTAATATCTCATGCCAAAGTCTGAAAATTTTGTTCAGTTTAAGAATGTTCAACCAGCCAACATGGGCAGCTCTGGGGGTCCACAGTGTTTTCCAGGTTTTCTGACAAATGAGCTTTTCCCTGACCCATGAACTGCCTCTTCTTGTGACTCCAGTGGTGGAAGCATCCCCTTACCTCCCACCAAACTCATCATCTTCTGCGGACTCAACCCCCTGCAACTTCCAAAGCTCTAGAGAGCCGATCTCTCCCCCATGCTTAAAAATAAACTTTTCAGTCTGAAGCCCCATGGGAAATACTTTGTTAGGAAAGGTGAGGAGTGAAAGGAGTTAAATCATTCACACTATTAGTTCAAGTGGCTACTGCAGCTGGTCCAGTAAATGCCAGCCCAGCCAAAGCGAAGTCATTTTCTCTCTCACACACACTGTGTATAGTGAAACGAGAATGTCTGCAGATTTATTAGCTTGTATATAACACTAAATTGATGAAAACATCCTCTAGGCAACTTCATCTACTTTTCACTTGCCATGTTCCCATGACAGTGACAACTTGTTGTGTTACAGCTGACCTGTCAGCCTCAGCTACTCCCTGTTTATTGGGGGCTGTCTGTCACTGGATGTATATGAAATGGGAGGTGAGCCGAATAAAGCAGGCACTTACACACATTCCTCCCCAACAGCCTGCTTAAAAACTGGTAAAGCTGACAGTGGACAGATTATTGTTGAACTTTCACACAGATTCATCCAATGTATCAGTCTGTTCTAACAGATGAAGGGTATTGCTGCAAACATTTTCACCCAGCTATAAATAATCAAACTTCTTAATCCAGCGGTGCAAAAATAGCCACTCTCTGCATTTTCTGCTTTTGCAAATGAGTGGTGAGAGGGGCATTCATTAGATTCTCCAGATAGAATGATGACCAGCACCAAGCACGTCTCAGGCAAGGAGTGCAAGCTCCATTGTTATTGCAGATGTGTCAATCCCTGGAAACAAAAGAATCGACACCCGTCTAGGAACAAGCTCCCCGTTAGTTAGCAATTCAGAATGACTTCCAAAAGCAATCCCTTAGTCTCCAATGATATCTGTCTGACAACTACTTAATCTCGGCAAGAGCTGCTTTAAACCAGCCTGTCATCATTGCTACCTCTCAGGTGTAGCTTGAAAAGGGAGAGAAAAAGAGAGATCTATGAGTTTCAATCACTTAGAAGAAATTATAACTTTTTAGAAGCCTGTATGCAGATAGCATTTCCCATATTGAATGGAAGATGACAGTTACTATATAGACAGAGCGGTACAATACAAAATGCCAGTTCCAGGTGATTCGAGCCCATCTCTGAGGCTGTCGGGAGCTATCAAATTAATGTTGAAATAATTGTCACTTGTGAATACCTGCCAGTGTAACCAAGTCGGGTGTTAAAAAAAAAATCCCAATTGATCAGCCTCACAAAATGTTCTGAACACTTGAAGAAAAAGTTTCAGTGAGGTGTGACACTGTTACATATTCATTTCAGCAGAAGGAATATTTTTTTGGAGAAAATGAAAGTATTTCAGTTTCCTCATTGAAGCTGTGTTAATATCATCACTGTTTTTTTGATTACTTAAAATTCAGCTCCTTTTACGATACAAGAAGCAAATAAAAACTGGATAATGCTTGAACCTCTTGCTACTACAGTCATTTGCAATAAACCTTGATGCCCTCCCTTCTCTCTCTCTCTGCCTCATTGCTGTAAATTTTCTCACTTTGTTGAAGCTCCCTTTTATCTCTGTACATCCTTACAGGGGTTTTTATTTAGGTTAATAGTTTTGCTAGGTTCTATGGCAGTAAACTTAAATATTCTTGGTGTCTAACTTAATGAAGAGCAGGGATAGATCCTTTGTGTCACTCCAGTCCTACTCTTGCTACCATTTTAAAATAAATGCAAACTATATTGTCTATTCATAAAAGGCAGCACCAGCACCAGTATCACGTTTTCTCTGTAGTGGCTTGGTAATCAAACTGAAAAAAAAAAAAAGAAAGGAATATAGCCCTGTGTTGTACCAGTTCCCACACAGTCCACTCTTGGCAGGTTTGAATCTTTGACATTTCTTCAAGCCTCTTTAATGTACTAGGTTTCAGCACTCACCAAGTACACCTTATTACCCAGTACATGACAAACAACTGCATCTCTCACCCCTTCATTCTTTTCCTTCACCATTTGTGCAGAGAGCTAAATGCAGTGCACCCTGAACCACCTGTATTTGCAAGCTGGAGCCACTGCTGAATTCAGCAAGTATTCTTTTAGGAGAACCTTCATGTAGGCAGGGCATTGTATCAGCACCTTGTGACCTGTGCTGGCCATCACATGGAGGCCAAGAACAGTGTAAGGTCTCAGAACACCCAGAAACCCTTCTGTCCTGTGGTCCCTGACTGCTTGAGGAAATGTAGCACCCTCAATGATAAAGCAGCAAGATGGTCAGTCTGATTTTTCTTGAGATCAGTCAACTTCACTTTCCTCCTGGAAGGCAAATATGATCTCATGCTTAATGTTCCCAAGTCTGTTGATCTTTTCACTTATACATTTGACCTGATGGCTGGCCAGACATACGTCTTGTGAGCTATCAGTTGGGGGAGTTTTAGAGAGCCATCAGTGAAATCTCTTTCCACCACCAACTAGAGCCCAAGCACCAAATCACAACATGAGTTGAGACTGCTGAACGACACTTATGCTCCTGGAGACTGAGAGTCCTCTGATAAAGCTTCCATTGTCTCTACTTCCTACAAGCCAGACATCTAAATTCTCTTTTCTAAGCTGATAGAGTGATATGAGGTCTACTGAAATTAATTTTCAGCTACTGAATATTTACAGTAAATCAACCAGCTCTTCTCTATCTTCTTATATCATGTTGACAAGTATCTGAAGTAAGCTTTTTCTCTTCTGATATGCTTTAACAACTCCTCCAACTTCATCTACATTCCATTCTCTGCATTACAGAGCAAACTGAAGCCATTCTATACTGATACCTGCATAAATAAAGAACATTTGCTGCTTATGTTTATGTCGACAGAGAAAATAATATTTTTTAGCATGGATCTATGTAGAAAATCTTTATGAAGTATACCACCCATGTACTTACATGTTCAGTATGTCATATTTAGTTGTTCTATACATATGCATTTTTCTCTTTCAGTTTACATACAAGTAGTATCCTGACAGTGGCATGCAAAAAGTAAAGGGCATGTCCACCTTTGCAATTTGAAGCCATATATAGCCAAAGTTTGGAGTAGCCCTTGACAAGAGATGAACCCATGTTTAGGAACTTTTCTCTGTAAGCTCTACCCCACAACCTTTGTCATGACAAAGGCAGCAGCTGTTTTCCCAGGCCTTTGCTGAATTATTCCAGCAGATTAAAATATACATGTATATATTTATGCCGACAAGAAGGAGGGAAAGTGCAACTTCTAGTTGATGCCTAAATTTCCTGCCTCCGAAGCCCAGCTGGAGAGCAGGAGTTATAACAGAAAACAGCAGCACAATTAGCTGGAGTTCTGTAGCTGTCTGCAGCAGCCTGCTTGCTCCTGTCTCTCTATAGGTGGCCTCCCAGTTCATCAGTTCATAAATAAGTAATTTGAAATGTGTTCCTGGGGGAAATTTTCCTCCTTCTCTCCTGAACAGACTGTACTCATCAGTTTTCCTGTTCTCCAGGTACCTGGCGTTCTCATTTATAATGGCCAGAGGAACTATGCTGTTCTAATTCTTGCTTCATTACATTTCCTAATGCTTGTTTTCAGCAGCTTCACAACTCTACATTTCTTTATATATTGATAAAAAAACCCTTTGCATATATTATTTATTGGCACTTTCATGTTAGCTTTACTGCTGATTTAAATGGAATATTTTTACATACAAAGTAAGACTGTGAAGTTGGTTTCAGGTCTGAGGTTTAGATATTTTGATTTAAATTATGTGGAGAAAAAAAACAATCAGCAAGAGAAATCGTTGTCACTGGCCATTTCCCTTCCCTCCTCATCATGCAATACCCACACAGATAGTTAGCACATACCAATGCCTCAGTAAAAGGGAACATTTTGTACTTTAGAGAGAAACACAGAAGCCAGATCAGAAGCTTATGGAGCCAGTTTATAAAGGTCTTTAGGTAGTCAAGGATGCAGCAGGATGTACGAAAAACAACTTTGCAAGTAAGTGCTTAATCCTAAATGAACAGCAAAGGAAATTAGGCATCTAATTCACTTAACTCTTGTTAAAAACCTCTAAGTGCTTATGTTCTCTATGAAAAAGTAGGTCCACTGGAACCTAACAGAAAAGTGTGACTTCACCACTGGTTGAAAGGATAATGATGCTAACACAAGTGCTCATGTAAAACAAACCCATCTGAGCCCAGGAAACGTGGGAGTAAACAGCCAGGTTACATATTTTTGAAGTTTTGTTGAATAAATTAATTATGTAAGAATAATGAGTCTCATCACGGCTCTGAGTGGATAGGCAATAGCTCACAGCAGTCACATCCCATCCTGTGTTAGGATGTGCCAACACCCACTGCAAATGCATACAGCCTTGATGAGGACCATGGCACTCAGGAGGGTTCAAGGAAGAGCCATTCATGATAATGTGAGTGCAAAATGAGGTGTATGAATGTCAACACTGGCACAGAAGGCAGAAAGTCTGCTGGAGATATATTTCTGGGGGCTTCTGAGCTTCAAGTCACCTTCAGAGTGATAAAGACCAGATCTTCAAAAGTTTGTTACTCACAATAGATTGAAATTTAACTTGCTGACCTGGGAAGTTTCTTCTCCTCCATGTTCCTGTGAAATAAACTCCCCAGACCTTTAACAGCTGCTAATGAATGCACCCACAAAACTCAGTTGTGGACATGTGAGTTTAACAGGTCTGTTTTTCACTCCTCTGTGCCATGGTGAGGCAGACTTACTGTTCCTTAAGAAGTCCAGATTAGGTACCAACAGCTCCTGAAGTGGAATTAAGGATGCAAGTCAAGAGTGTGTCTCTATATTGTTCAGAATTACCATGATGCTATATTGCTCTTTTTAGACTTAATCAAAGACAACCATTGACTGCAATGGATGATCGATCAGGCTTTGCTTTTTCCCATATTACACTAATCAATGGCTCCAATACATTACATGGAACACTTCACCAAATGACAGATTTAGAACTATCTATCTTTTCCCTTAAGAAATTACCCTGAAAATACCTAATGAAGAAGCACTTATTATTGCTTCTAGCTAGGGCCAAATGTTGCTCTTAATTAAATCAGTGGAAATTCAGAATCGGGCAGTTATGTTCAGTAACGGGCTTGTGAATGCCAGTGATAATTTTGATTTTCCTGTATTCCAGCAGCAGCTGGAAACTTTCACAGGAAAGATTTATTTTATAGAAAGGAACACTCATCTTACCATTTTCTTTTAGTTCTTTGAAATATCTATATAAATTAGATATACTACTAGCTTATTGGTTGGTTGGTTACTGGTCAGTTTATATTTAAAGCAATGCAAAAAATATTTTCACTTTTAAAAATAGAAGGGCTGCTTTGCAAACTGAACTGAGCATCCCTAAATAGTAAGTCATTATTTTTTCTTTTTAAGAAAGACATCAACATCTAGTCAGGCAAGTCTAGTCCTTTTTCTGCTCTATTACACAGAATTCAAAACACAATCAAGTAGCACTGTCAAGATCAAGTCTTCAGGCACCATGAAGCAGGTCCTCAACTCTGATGAGCTTTGCCTAAGAAAAAAACATTAAAAATATTTTGAATCCTTTTCTGCTTTCATTTAAGGATACAAAGGATTAACCAGAGTTCTTGCCCCCAAGAGCATTGTTTTCTGCTTTCTCACAGGTATTTACATAATGCCTGGAGCTGGAACTTTAAGAAACTTATTAACTACCTTGACTTCCGTGGCCGTGGATAACATAAAACTAACTAACTAACTAACTAACTAACTAACTAACTAACAAATAAATAAATAAATAAATAAAATGAAGAGCCAAGAATAGACGGCACTTGTATTTTCCAAGAGTTATTAAAATTATTCAGTGAGAGGTGAAGGGAGACTGCTTTGTAAACCTTTTGAAAAAACATTGTAATTACTATAATCTTATTTTCACTTGGGATTTTCTTTGGTGGAAAGAGAATTTTCTCACTGAACTGACACTGAATTTCTGTGCCAGCCTTATTATTTTGCTGATTACCTGCAGAGCTTAACAGTCACAGCTGGGACTAGGGTTTCTGAAGAGCTCCCTTCCTATTTTAGCTCTTGCAATGAAGTAAATGCTATTGGATTCTGCCTAAACTTTTGAAAAACTATTATTCTTAATGGGTAGAGAAAAAAAAGTTACTGTTTCTTCTAAAGGCTGAACTAGCAAAGAAAACAAACTTAAGAGAAAACACCGGAAAGAAATGTTTTTAGCAGATGACTTGCAAAATGAAACAAAAACGTATTTCAGAGCCTTTCCTTGAAAAGGATGGGTTAGGAGGAGGGGGAGCAGGAGGCAGGCAGATGCTTCATTCCACAACAGGCAAGACTCTGGAAGTGCAGGTCCCTGCTGCATTTCTCACTTGGGCAACCACCTTTCAAGTGTCAGTATCTCCCAAAATCCAGCAGCTCAACACATGCACACTAGGGTATTGGCAGGAAAGGAGAGGGGCAGGGAGAGTAGTGTAAAACTCGCACCCAGTTAATCTCCTCAGTCTTGCAAAGGGTAGGGGGAATTTGCCATAGCCTCTCTCCTCACCTTACCACAGCCGCTTGGGCAGGTTCATCCTTGTGCTGTATTGCTTACTCTCTTCTCATGGTAATAATCTAGGCAGGGAAGACACCAAACAGGTTACTTTGCTCCAGGATTGCCTTATCTAAAGTCCCTCTCAAAAGAGGAAATGAGCCTATTTGCATTTTCCTACTGAAGGGAGGAATGTTTCTCCTTACATTATAGTGGAGGCTCAGGTTTGCCCCAGGCCTGCTTGTAGGCTAGAAGAGCTCTGAAAACACCTGTATCCTTCCCATTTAAAAACACACTTCAGACACATCCACATCCTTTTGGAGTCTTTCAAAGGAGATAGATTAATATTTGTCCATGCTTACGTGTGGGGTTTTTTCTATGAGATTGCTGAAAACAGAAATAACTACTTGAGTCCCACATATTCCCCTTCCTTGGATCACTCTTCTATCTGTAAAAGCTTCCCTCTAGGCTTTGGCTGAGCATCTTCCTTCACAGGAAAAAGCCAACCACAAACCTTTGGAAATACACCATAAATCAAGCATGTGTCCCACACCTGAATGAAAGATTCAAGGGTGCATTCCCTTTGGGAATAGCTTGGCCCATTCCTTAATAGGAAATTGAAAATCCATTAAGCCATCTCTCTCCTATGGATTTATTCTATTTGTTGAAAACATCCTAATAAACTATTACAGCAAGGAAAACTACTGCTTCAAGAATGGTTCAAGGCAGCTTCTGTGTGGGGCTGCTCCCTGCTGCAAAGGCTGGAGCGATTACTGGGACTGGATCCAAATTTTGGCAAAGTGAAGGAAAGGATCCTTACATGAGTCCCTGTGCATCCATCTGAGTCTGGGAAGAGAAGAAGCCTTTCTGTCTACAACTAATAACATACATAACGAATTCCACTTGGGTGAAAGTGAACATGGCAGAAACACTTCAAAGAACCTCAGCTTAAAGATCAGTGACTGTTTTAGCAAGTGGTGCCTATGGAAGAAGCTGGGTGCTCTTCCCACACCACAGGAAACTGAGTTCCCCTGATATGACTGATTCACTGTGTCTCCCTGCACCTGAGATGCTCCCCCACCCCACTCTGTGACTCAGTTTCACCTTCTTGTCAAACTGTGAGGCAAACCACCTACCAAAGACATGTCATGAGGGCTCCTTAAGCAGCATCACTCAAGCACTGTACACTCTGGTGAATGCTATTATTTACACTTGGACTTAATTACACAGTGCGTGTACTTGATTGTGCATATGCACATGTGGTTACCTTGGTGACAGCTTTATTCTGATATGAAGTTGCCATAAGAAAACACCATAGGGGATTGTCAGGAATAAGGCCAAGAGACAAATTAGTTCCCATCAGTATCAGCAAGCGAGAGCCTGATGCCAAGTTACATAACAGGGGGCAAAAAGTCAATGTTCTTTCCTGGTGCTTTTTTGGTACAACACAAATGTCCCTAAGTCTTCCCTCTCCCATTGTATTTTAAAGCAGTTTCATTAAGAATGGAGTATGGATTTTTCTAATGCATTCAGTAATTTCCCACTTTCTCTCCTAAACGATGATTTCATGTGTAACTGGCAGGAGATGAAATTTCGACAGATTGAATCTCTCTCTCTTCTGCGCGCGCACAGACACACACATTCTTTCAGTCCCCAGACAGAAACTGTAATTCCCCTATATAAAAATGGGGGAAAAACATTTTTTTCCTCCTTTTCAAATGTATAACATAGTTGTGAAGGCTAATTATAAAATAATGTTTATACCTTGGAGACCAAGACAGGAGGTTACGAAAATGCTTTAAAAGTCCCAGTGCTGCAATAGAAGAATTTCATTAACTGAAACAAAGCAGAGCTGGTGAAAGTTTGAAAAACAAAGTATGCGAAACATTAAAAAAACAAAGCCAAATCTATTTACTGGTCTGGTACATGTCAAACTTTCAAGGTTCATAGTGATTCCTTCACATTCCTAAGTAAAAAATGCAATTAAACATTCACTTTTCTTCCTAAAACCTTGGCTTTGAAATGCACAAAGGCTTTTTCCTTTCAAGCCTGGAGTAAGTGAAGTGCTGACTGGTTCCCAATGAAGTTTAGATGATGATATCCCACCCAGCACCCTGCAGGTAAGGCTCTGTGTAACCCTGTCTTTCTGCAGCAGTTACTCCTTCAGGAGATAATCTGCTCACACAGCTCAGGGTATCCGTACTGGGAAGCCAATCCTGTCCCCTGCAAGTAACAAGTTTGCCCTGCATGACTGTCCAATGGGCCTGGCAATGAGGAGATGAGCCCTGACAGATGTAGTCTGGGATGGAGTAAAACAGGCTCAGATCACTGTCCCACCAACAGGAATGTCACATTTTATGAATTGCCCTATTGCATGCTGTGGTGAGCATGGGCTTCAGGCAGCACTAACAACCCATCTCCCCCCATTTACAGCCTCAGCTCACTGCCTGCATCCTCCAAAAGTAGCAAATAAGTGCAGAAACAGCAGCACTTAATTCTCTGCAAACTCATCATCCTTAAGGGTCAGAAATAGTGTGAATATAATGCAACAAAACAGGGGTTAGACTGCCATGGTTTAACTTGCCAAGACACCTAATGATGGTAACATTGGTCTGGGCAGAGAAAGTAGAGACTCTGGCCCATGGTGGCATGAAACTCAGAGCAGAAAAGGGGGCTGTTGTCCCCTCCATGAGCCCCCATCCACAGCAGGACCTGCTGTCAGCATGGAGCGCAAGACAGGATCCACCTTGGTCCTCAAAACCAACATACTCTTTGTTAATCACCTCTGCCAGTCACAAAGGGCTGAAATGCCACTCCAGTTACAGTAAATTAAGATTGACTGGAGGCAGTCAACTGTGCTGACTCAGGCACTGCTCCATCGTGTGTGTAACATCCATATGCAACATCAAGCCACTGGGGACGGCTTGGCAACATTAGTAGGGAAGATTGGTGAGAACCCACCCTCTTCATGTTTTCAGAGGCTTCTTCAGTTGGGAAACTCATCATGCAAGTCAGTGTCTAACTCTGTTAAGCCAAAGCTCCAAACACACTATGAGCAGAGGCTAAATCAAGGAGCAAGAAGGCATTTGTAAGGTCCATTCCAAACAGGTGAGCATCATTGTGCTATCCAATGGGGTAAAAATCTCATCACGGTGGAAAGCGTGGGCTGGCCTACATTGCCTCACAAACAATTCAGATGTGTTATGTTCGAAGTGGAATAATACTCTGAGGAAAATTTGAAAAATTAGCAATGCTTAATGCCAGAAAGGAGCAATTCACCCTGGGGACACCTGATGTGGAAGCCATTTGTTCTATGTCCTCACATTTCCCCAACCCATTGCTCACTCTACAGCATGGCCAGGCCACCAGTATGGTTGGTACTGCCACACTCCAGATTGTGCAAAACCTTTCTTCCCAGCACTGTGCAAACATCCTGTTGGTTCCTCACATCCCAGGCTTGAGCACTTGTTCTCAGTAAGAAAACCAGGCCTGCGGTGTGGCAATATGAATAGGGGCTTTGGCTAGGAAGTTATGTAGGCCATGATGTAGGCAAGTAAATGGCCCCTTGAAACACCTGGGGATGGAGAGCTCCAAAGCACACACCAGCAAAAAGCATTGCAATATGCTTTTTTTTTCCTCTTTGTGTAACTGCCATTTTTGGAAAAGAGGATCAGCACTTCTTGAGGTCAGCAGGTGTTTCATCATCTGCCTGCTGGGACACCAAGGGAGCTCTTCCTTTCCCTCCTCTACAACTGCACATCAACCACTCCTCACATTCCTTGGACAGATCTTTCATAGTAAAGGAGTGCTGAGTTTCAGGATATCTGACAGTGCTTTGTATTTTGAGGGGTCTGCTCCTTGCAGGTAAGCTTCGAGCTTTCCTGGGACTTCTTTTGCCTCTTAAATTTTCCTTTGCAACTCAGGCTGGAGAAGACCAAATGCTGGGATCAGTAGACAGATATCTGCAGTTTTTGTTATGGAAAAGTTGTGCTTAATGCCTCACACTCTCATGATCTTCCTACTTGCCCACAAACATCTCAATTTCTCATGTGTAAAATAGAAAAAAATAGCACTTTCTTAACTCCCAGGGGATCTATGAAGGTGAAAAGCACTGAAGACTGTGTGGCATTCCAATGCTTTGCAGTTAGACTATCTCAGATAGTTCCAGCAGGGTACTATAAAGGCAATGATATATGTCTGTATACACACACACACGCTTTTTAAAAGTCTTCAAGAGCATAAATCTGATTTGAAATCTTGCCCTTGCCTTTAAGGTCCCTGACTACTGATTCCACCTAAAAATAAGTAATAGTAGAAGTCGTCAGATCCCAAGCCAAGTCGGTCTAAAAGTACTTAACTTCTTGCATATCAGAGATTTTGTTTTATTTTGGCTCACAGAGGACACTCTTTTTGACAAATATATCAAACCGCTTCCGCTTGCTAATCACAAGGGGCAGTACGATCCATTAAAGGAGGAAGATGTGCATGCATGTGACAAGCACAGTCGTTTAATGAAACACAACTAGCAAAGCTTCAAAATCTCTACCATAAAAGTTGCTCTGAATTTTTTAACTGAGACTTCAATGGCACAGAAATCATATTCTTCATTCTAAATAGAGTCCTGCTAAAGTTGAAAGTTTTGCACAATGAAAGCAAGTTGCATGTTTTCAAAGGCACGTTATTTTTTTGTGCTTTTTCCCCCCTCAGAACTGAATAGAATTTCCCAGAGCTTGCCGGATTTTCTTATTAATGAGGACATTCAAAATTTGTTATGGAAACATTTTTCCTGAATTTCAGTTGATCCAGTTCACAGAGTTGAAGGCAAGTGCTTTGAAAGACCAACCCAAACATTTTCCATGCGCAAATACAGAATGGGAGGAGAAAGAATTGAGGACAGCCCTGAAGAGAAGGACTTGGGGTGGGGGTTAGACCAGAAGTTTAACAGGAGCTGTCAGTGTGTGCTTGCAGCCCAGAAAACCATCCATGTCCTGGGCTGCATCAAAAGAAGCAGTGACAGTCAGTTGAGGGAGGTGAGTCTCCTGCTCTGCCCTGCATTTGTGAGACTCTACCTGGAATACTCTGTCCAGTTCTGGAGTCCCTAGTGTAAAAGGGCAGAGTTCTGGGAAGGCCTCTAGAGGAAAGCAACTCAAATGATCAGAGGGCTGAAGCATCTCCTCTATGAGGACAGGCTGAGCAAGTTGGAGTTGTTCAGCTTGGAGAAGAGGGGGCTCCCAGGTGACCTTAGAGAAGCTTTCCAGTATCTGAGGGAGCTACAAGAAAGCTGGGGTAGGGCTTTTCACACAGGTGTATAGCGAGAGGACAAGACAAAAGGGTTACAGACTTGAAGAGGGGAGATTGAGGTTAGACATTAGGAAAGAAGTCTTTCCTGTGAGGGTGGTGAGATGCTGGAACAGGTTACCAAAGGAAGTTGTGGCTGCCCATCCCTGGAAGTGCTCAAGGCCAAGTTGGATGGGGTCCCGAGTAGGTTACTAGTGAAGTCATTCCCTGCCTATGCAGGGGGGGTAGAACTAGATGATCTCTAAGGTTCCTGGCCATTCTATGATTCTGTGATTCCATGATTTCAAGAAAACAGAAATTCACACAAAGCTTCTCACACCTTGTGCTTTTTAACACCTGAGGAAAAGCTTTGGGGGTAATAAAATGTACAAGCAAATCGAAAGAATGTTGTGAGTAGCATAACTTTCCCATTCTTAGCAAAACAGCTATTTAAGTCTTCAGGATTTTTATACTTTTGTCTGGTGTTTTTGAACAACTGTTTGAGTTTATTTGTATTTTATTGAGGCGACTTGACCTTTCCCAAGCCTATAGAGTCTTGTTCTCTTATTTCTGAGGAAAATGTAGAAGGGATCTATATAGAAATGAAAATGTCACAGAGACTTACAATCAGGCACTTTATTAAAAATTAGAAGAAAAAAAAAGCTTCAATTTGAGCATCTTGTGGTGGGATCTGTGTCACACAAATGAGGAGAAATCCATTCTTGAGCAAACTTCTTTTTCCTCCTTTTTAAGCAGCCTGGGAGATTTGCTTACAGCAGTTTTACATCCAGGCAACCTGATTAAAGCCTTTGGCATTACTCCTAATTATTTACCTCTAATTTCACAAGAGGAAAATCAGGCCTTCAGTTGCCTTTTTGGGATATATTTCTTTAGTTGCCTTGTATTTTTTCCCCTCTGTCAGAAAATGGAATAGCAAAGAGACATAAGAGAATTGTCCTTTGGAGAACATGGCTCTGAAGTTACAGCTCCTCTGAGGACTTGCTTTGGAGTCCTATAAAACTTGCTGTAGGCTCACAGGCTACTGGAATTGTTATTTACAGGCATGAATAACATAAACAACAGAATTCACCAGGTGTGAGTTACTCCTTCCTTCCCCTCTTTTCACCTTAAAAAATAATTGAAGAAGAAATAAGAATGACAGCAAAGTGAATAAAAATTAGGATCAAATAGAAAATCATGCAAGAAAAATATCTTTCTGTTCTAGTTTGACAATATCATTCATTTAGACCAGACCAGGAGCTGAGTGCCTTCTGGCTCCAGAGAACAGGGCAGTTCCTCTTGTGAGGAAAATGAGGCATTTTCCTTGGAGATATCTACAGTTTCTTCTGTATAGAGGTGAACACAGTTTCTGTCACTCTGAGACGGGGGATCCCTGCTATAGCAATCTGCTCTGTAACTAACTTGCAGTCCCCTTGTTAGTTAAAAGCTTTTGTTTCTGATCTACCTACTGAGCTGCTCCCAGGCTGGCACAAGTGCAACAGACAATTTGTTTTCATTGTGGAGGAAGCACAAGTACAGCATTGGGCTTTGTTTGCTTGGAGAAAAGTCACCAGAGGTAGCAAGGATGGATGACTGACAACTGTCAGTGACAGGTTTGGTGCTCATTAGACCTCCCCTCCTGCTCCCCCTCCTCAAGTACACCCACAGAGCCAGGAATCTGTGGACGTTTCATGTCCTAAAATCCCAGGTTTGGGTGATGTGTCACATCCAATCCAGATTACAATACAACCAGAGCTTGAAGACTGCCCCGTGGCTGATGATTTGCTGATATTTCCTATTTAGTTTAAACCAACATACTGATAGTATCAGCCATAAAGCTTTATGGAGGTTGGTTTATTCCCCCCCCCTCAAATGGACTGTTCTCCTCTCTGTCATAAAGTTAATTTTATAGTCTTTGTTCATTTTCCTAATCTGCAAATTACATCCTCCTGTACTCTGATTACTTACTATTGGAAAAACAGACCTTCTGTAATTCCCCTCTGCTTTCAGTTTGAATATTCTTTGTATTATCTTGATGACCTTAATCTCTCCCCTCCCCCACCCCCACTGGCCTCTCAAGGAAGTGGCAAACGCACCAGCAACACTAAGTGTGTCGGCCAGAAAAAACAATGTCAGCTCCTGCTCTGTGCTTAGCCCATCAGACTCCCTCATCCTTCTTTTCCTTTCCTCTTTTTTTTTTTTCCCTACCCTCCTCCTCCAGCAGCAAAGGCTGTGGGGAAGAAATGGAACTGTGTCAGTGGGGATCTGGCATCCCCACAGAAATCATTTCCTATTGGGAAGGAAAGCAGTTTAATATATTGGAAAGCAAGGTTTTCATACTCCAGAAACCGATCACTGAACAACATTGCAACAAACAGGTGGTTTATTCTGTAAAGAAATGTTCAGTGTGTTGATGCTTGGGCTTACGTTTCTACTTAAAATGGCCACAACCGAGCAGCGGTCACTGTAGCATGGGAATTCATGCCTGGGTGCTACTGAAGCCCGGTCTGAACTTCAAAAGTAAGACACAGGCACATTTCAGATTGCTCCATGTTCTCATGATATTTCTGTTCTCTAGACAAGCATCCCTGAGCTCCAAGTAACCATAAAGCCATGCCAGCAAGCTTGAAGAAGAAAGCCCCAAGGAAAGAAAACTAATAGCTGGGATGTTGCTGTACAACAAAAATGGTATGTGTGAGGGAACAAGAAATCTGCCAGGGTACTTGAGAGTAGTGCTGACCTCAAACACCTCTTCTTCCTCACTGAGGGATATTCTGCCTCCTTCCAGCTACAGCTCCCACTCTGCTGGCCGCTGCCCCTGTGCTCACCTCCTTTTCTTCCTCCAGCCTAGCCTCCCTGGCCCTTCTGCTCCCAGCTCTGCCTCACCTCCCTTGGGCTCATTTCTGTCAGTCTTTCTTCACCTATTCAGCTTCATCCTTTTTTTAACCCTCCCATTAGGTTTCTCTTCCTTTTAAATCCTCTGCAGTCTTGTCTGTTTCTGTCCTTCTGACTCTGTCCTGGCTCTTTCCTGCCTTCTCTCCTCTTTGCTGATGTACAACAGCGAGAAAGCTGCCGTTCAAATCCTAATTTGCATTGCAGACAGCAGGACCACTTCTGTGGCCCTCAGTTGCAAACAGCAGCTCCAGACAGAGAATAAGACACCAACTAATCTGAGCTGCCAACTCTCTACTGAAATCCCTCATGTTATTTCACATTAAAGACCGGCACTGTCCGTCTGCCTGCAAACTGCCCAGTGCCAAGGACATATTTCTGGAAGGACCTATGGAAGGAAGGTTTCTGGGGAAGTTTCCACCTAGTAAACACATTGATACTGTGATTGTTTCATTTCAAACCCGTGTGCAAATTCTCCAGGGCGCAGCTCGGGGCCAGCACAGGGCCGGGGTTTTATTTGTAAGCTGTTAGTCTTGGCAACTCCGCAAAATGTTTTCCCCCAAATGTCTTTTACACTCATAATTACTGCACGGTGGGTTTGTATCAAATCCCTATAACTTCGGATGTGTGACCCAATCTATTAAACCCATACATAATTCACGGGCACTTTTGGGGGATGGGGGGACCGGGGCTGTGCCCGGTGCCTTTCCCGGGATGCCAGCGCCATCTAGCCGGGCACGGCCCCTGGAGCCCCAACAGGCCGCGGCTTGACCTCCCTGCCTGTCCCAGGGCCAACAGAGACCCGATCCGGGGCTCCCCGGGGACTGCAGGAGAATCCCCGCATGGCCAGGCTGCAGCCCCGCGGTCCCCAGCCCCTTTGGCTGTAGCCCCAGGATGCTTCAGCGCAGCTACACGGTTCGTGTTTGCTTTTCTTTTTCATTGTTGGGGTTGTTACAGCCTTCCCAAGTGGTTACAGGTGAGTGGCAGCTGCAGACGGGTCAGAACTGGGGGGCTGTCTGGTTCAGTGGCTTCTTGTGGCAAACGCCCAGGACACTGTACAGGGGGAGAGATCTCAGAAAAGGAATAAAAAACCCTCATCTTTGCACTGTGTTCTGCTCCGCTGCCATCGTCCAACAGACGAGCTGTGCCTCTGAGAGAGTGCAGCAATGGAGTGACTTGCAAATCACTTCCAGCAAGGGCCAAGCCATCCCCTGTGGAGGATTTGCTGTCCTACCACCACGAGTCTTGTGTCCAGTATGGATCCAATTGCATGTTTTATAATCCTTTTGCAGACAAATATTTAAAAGGATTATGTGGGAGAAAGAAAGCTAAGCTACATGCTAAGCTTGGAGAATAGCCAGAGAGCTGTGTTAGATACATGTTTCAACTGCTGAACTACTAGTTCATAAAGACTTGCCTCAGAAATTAGAGCTATCTTTAAAAGAATGAACAACCATGAAACAATTGTGCACACAGTGCCATCCCTTCCCTCCTCCGCTACCTGTGCCAAGATGGGAAGAAATACCTCAGGTAGTACCTAAGCATTGCTGCTAGAGGGCTGTGGAAGGGCCTATGAGAGGCAGATGTGTAAATTTGACCACTGCCTTTCTTACTGCACAGCTGTAAAGTCATAAAATAATGCTAGAGCAAGTTAGCTGGCCTGAGCTCCCCTGCTCCAAGGAGCATTTACCATGAGCATTGTTTCCAAACTTTGCACTAGCCACCAAAACCAGGTGAATACAAGCTACTTTCTTACACATTCTTCACCCTAAAGGAGTCTAGGGCAAAACTGATGAGGCTCATTAACATAACATCAAGCAGAAGTCATAGGTCTTCCTTGTGACCCCACTGTAAACCAGTTAACCCAACCAGTAGTCTTCACAGAGAAGACAAGAGAGGGACCCCATCTCTTACCCCTCATTGAACACAGCAGAAGCTCATGCTAAGCCTTGTGTGCACAGTCAATAGCACTGGATGAAAAGAATTTTTCAAAACCACCCTTGGAAACTAAAGCTTTTGTAGCAGACTCAACATTCATGTTGTCTCCCCCACTTCCCTTCTTGAGGAGCACCACTGTCTATAGGACAAAGTTCTCTGCTGAAAGAGTGTCTTTGAAGCTCTCACTATCAACTTCAGAAATAAAACATGCTCAAAGTTTCTTGCCTAACTGAGATGCCTGCTGACCTCTTCTCTCACGTAACATAAAACTTTCACACTTCAACTTCTCTGGGTTTCTTAAAGTAACACTTGGAAACACAAACCAGTCAACACCTCAGGGAGTCAGGGCACTTGGCAGAGGCATTGCACTGCTGTTGTTAAGCAGAGCTTCACGACAGAAGCCAGATGACCAGGCAATGGAGACTCAGGACAAAGTCAGATAAGGGCTTCTTGCTGGGCAGTAACAACCCACAGATCAGTGACACTGGCCATTGCTGCTTCTCCCAGACACTTTCTAGGTCACTGTAGTCAGGCTTTTCACCTCTGTGACTCTGATTGCTGTCCAATGTTTTGCCTGCCCCTTTCCTCAGCGTTCTCAGGAGAAGCCCAAAGCAGTTCAGTAACTGTTAGAGCTGAATTTTCTGAACATAACTGGAGAACATCTTGTAAACTAAGTGCCCTCACATATAGTAGTACCTGCTCACAGGAGAAATGAGACTGAGCTCCAGCTTACCTGGGCTGTGGTCAAACCACCATTGCCATAGAACTGGATATGCCATGACAGATTCCTTTGCAGCATGGAAATTGTCATCCATATTTAATTCTGAGGGTAACAGGAGTGGAAATGTAAATTGCTCTGGATTTCTTCTTCCCAGCATTTCTGAGTTACTTCATGTGTCACATTCCTAGTGTCTAAAAGTATGATAAAGCCTGTGTTCAAGAGAAAAGGATTCCTTTGCACTTTCTGCAGCAAGCGCTTGTTCATGAGGGGCAGCCTGGGGTGCTCCTGCTCTCCTCGGATGGTCTAGAGCTTTGTGGATCACTCAGAGCAGGGCAGTGGTGGCTGGGTCAGTGAGTTGCTATCAGCACAGACACTCACAGTGTGCACACCAGGAGCTGGATATTGATTCCAAGCAGGTATTGCATTGCCAGACTCATTTTTGCTTTTCCTGTTGTCCCACAAATCCCGAAATCCAGCTGTAGTCCCCAAAATGCCCTTTTATCAATGGATCTTACTGCCATAAAGGTCTAGGCTGCTCTGAAAAGAAGCTCTGGAAATGGTGTTGCTGAGTTATACATGTACTGTATCTTAGTGGTTTCCCAGAAAACTGTCTTTGCTTTGCACACAAAAGATTGTCTTCCTGGCTGAAAATTATACCTGGGGTCTGAATGCAACTTTGGGTTCTTTTGGTCAACACCAGGGGAAAAAAGACTCTGAAACTGCAGCTTTGCTAATAGTTCTGTCAATTACTGCAAAGTAATTTGCTTGTATATATGTATAGCTGTGCTATCAAAACTGTGCTCAGCCTTTGCCTTGGGAACCTTGATGCTGTGTGTTGGGTTGCTCAAGAAATACTCTATCTGCTGCACCTCCATGGAAAGCAAAGGAGGATAGGACTAACCCAGCACCCACCAGACTGCCATGAATGAATGTTGGATGTGCCCTCTGATGGATTTTTAAGAAAGAGTTATTTACAATTACTTTCTGTTGCTGTGCTCTCACTATTTTAAATGGACAGAAAACAGAATTACAAGCAACCTCCCTCAGCCAAATGAGCTTCTTCCTTTCATTCTAATTATGCAAGCACTGCTAGATGAAGTTATGTGAACAGTATATAAACTCAGTTAATATAATAATGACACATGCGATTGTGTGTAATGTGGCAGACAATTGTACACAAAACAGGAGCATTAGTGGTCACTGCACATGATAACTCACTGTGGCACCTCTTATTTTCCACTGTTTAGAAAGAAAGAAAACAGAATAGAGCACTTCCCCATGGCTCCCTGTATTTCACAAAAAGCTTGTCATTAAAGAAGTTTAATTTTCTATTCCATTCTCAACAGACAGTTCTTTTGCATAAAATATTCTCTTGCTCTCTGCCCCTTACTCCCTAGAGCTTGCCTCCCAAAAGACTTTAGTTCCCTTTAGAACAACCTCCAGAGGAACAAGGCGCTCCAATTCACCTAAAATTCGGGGATATCAAGTCTGACAGCTCTACACGCTGAACTCCTGGTCTGAAATGCCCACTGCTTTGCACATTGCCAACAACTAAACTCTTCACTGAGAAATTCTAGTTGTTGTGTATTAGGAAACAATCAGAATCTGTCAAGTAAAATAACAGTATAGATTTCTTTCCTCTGTAGCATGTGCATCTGTCTATAAATGATTCAGATATAAAATGTATAAAGCCTGACAAATAAACATGTTATTATGTGTAACTGTAATACTAAGTATAGCATTCATCGTCCTGCAGTGAAGAACTGCTTCACAGAAAATAACTAGTCTTCCAGTTTTTATAGAATGGTTAAAATATTTTGCAAAAAAAATGCTCTTAATAATAAAAAAAAATATCACCTTTTCTCCCTGAAACAAAATTTGTCATTAAAAATTGTTAACTTAATTAACATAATCCATTGTCCTTGGCACTCCCTGCATCTGCGTCTGCTGATACTCTTATTAAAGATTTGATCAGACTGATGCTTCAAATTATTTTAAAATTTGTTTTTAAAACCCCAACCTTTTCTCCTGGAAAGTCCCGTGAAAAAGGGAAAGGTTTTGTTTCTTTTTTTTTTTTTTTCCCCGGAATGTGCTGCAGAAAAAATATTTTGTAAGGGAGTCAAAGTGTAAAATATCTATAAATTCAGCACTGGAAAAGAGACGACATACATCCTTTTATACTGTTTTCCTAAAATGGCTTCTTTAGTTCTGACCAGCTCTCTGCATTTCTGTATCTGAGGCATGATTTGTTAGAACTTTTGGGATCATATGTCATTTCACATGCTATTACATTTTACAATACCAAAGCTTAGCCAGATTATCGCTGCCAAGAAAACACAAACACATTCATACAATATATGTGTTTATTTTAGTGCACATTAGAGGTGTGCACATAGAAGAACATTGCGTGGGAAATGTGCTCCTATGATATATAACTATATAATCTACTACATATAATCTTTACTCATAGATAATTGTATATAGGAACGAGGCAAAAACCTTCATCTCTGTGCAGTTTTGTCAGCACAAGCTTTGCAAATGGAAGTCGGATACAGCCACCCTGGCTGAGGCACAGCACACGTCTGCACTACACAATTCTTATCTCACTGGTGGCTTTTGCAGGGAAGATATGAAAGTCTCATTCTTTCATAAGAGGGCTGCTTGGAATTGAGGATTGTATGGTTCTGGGGAGACTTACTGTATAATATCAGAAATGGCTAGACATTTGAAGACAGAAATGTCTTTCTCCTTTGAGTATTGCATCCTAAGTGCCAGCCAGAAATGATTTATACATGCTCATCCTTATTATGGACTACACATAATAAGGGCATGATAGAAATCGTATCTGCATAGATTCAGGCAGTTCCAAGAGATCTGCTGCCAGTTTTGTTTGACAAGACACTCAATCAAGTGAAAAGGTTCAAAATGTTTCAGGAGGAACCTTTTGCATTTTTAAGACCCAATATTTGTATCCACATAACAGAAATCCTAAATGAGAGTAACATTAGTCTATATTCAACCCAAGTTGCATTTTGCAAACAGGAAAATATTTTGAGCTTGGCTGCCAGCATTTTAAAATAAACATTTTATTCATTTCATCATTTCAGGAAAATCCAACACATTCTTTTTTCTTTCCTTGGAAAAATGAGAAAAAGGATAATAGCGTGTTAGAAAAAGGATCTCAGAACACATATTTTATATTAATTTTATTAATTGGGCTGAAGGCATCCCATTATACTATTTAATGCCTCTACAGCTCTCTTCAACTCCTACCTGATCTTTGAAATGCAGTTCACTTTCCAAAGAAGGAGATGCATAAAGAAAAACAGCACTTGAGAGAATTTTATAAGGAGCGAAATTATAGTGATGGGAATTGACATTCCTTAGAGCGCATCAGATTTTCCATGGAATGTTCCACTACTCCCATGAAGGCCTAGTTTGTCCAAACTTGAGCAATCCCATTAGAGTCAGTAAAACTACTACTCATGTGAGTAGAGCTTCATTGGGCCTGCGTTTCTGATGGGCAAGGAAGGAGGGCAGGTCTTGCCCTAAAAAAGACAAAAGCAATTTGGCATGAGGGACTGGCTTTACTATCTCTTCTAAAGCTCCCCCCAGCTTCCCTTCACCTTGAAAATCCATGGACCTGCGAGTCATTAAACTACTCCTAGAAAAGCTCTTTTGCTAAGACAATGTAGTGCAGCACAGACGGAGTTGCGTGTAGGCCAAGAGGCTGTGCCAGGGCAAAGCACTGAGAAGTAAAACACTCACTCTCCCAGCACTTACTGCACTGACAGCTTGATAAAATGGTTCAAGGCATAATGTTCAAACAGAGGGAGGAAAAAAATTAAAAATGCAATAATAAAGTTAAATGTAACTGTTTTAAAGTATAATTCTTTGGAGAGCTCAGTTTTATGTTGGGCCGGCATTTGAAGTAGCACTAGTCATTATTAACGGGAAGCACAGATAGAGGAGATTTAAATCACTGAAGTAATAAAATCTGAACGAGGGCTAGCACCTTGAAAGGCTCTTGGAGAGAAGATTGCATACAAATGCAATTAAAACGATGCTTATAAAATACTAAGATGTTAATTGGGTTTAGTCCCAGAAGCCCCAGCAGTACAGTATGTCAGAAGTTAGCTGGTTTGAAGTTTAAAAAGAGTGGTTTAATTTGTACACCTTGTCCTAATTACGAAGCTTTCTGCAGCCTGTGTATCGGCATGGTTTATTGTAGCTTAGAGCTTTGTAAAACAAACACACACCAGTTAATTGGGTTATTGCAATGGAAAATTGGGCTGCAGAACTGAAACCTTCCTTGCTAGTGTTTTTTTACAGCTTGTAATGAACGCTCCAGCAATGTCAGGATAGACTGATTTGTAAGGTGTGCAGTTTACAACTTGGTTATACCGCTGGTCTGAAAAATAGGTGATACAGTGAAAACAAAGACTAGCATGATATAATGTTGCTGAGCTGGTGGGTTGAAGCCCCAGCTGGCTTATTTATATCTTGCAATCCCCCCAAATACTCTAGCAGGTCTGAACTCTACATTCCCACATTCAAGAAAGGATCATAACAAGGCAGGGAGAGAATACCATGGTTGTTCGAGGAGCCCATGGAGGCTGTGAGCACCTGCTGGGGGTCCTGTGAGGTCGTGTGTTTTTTCTCATAATCAGTAAATAAATACTTAGAATAAGAACAGAGTCATACAAAGAAGGAGGCAGAATAGGAGACGTTACTGTGCAAGTGCTGCTTGGGACCAGTCTCCTTGGCCATTTGTGCCATTCGGCTGATGCTCGTGTGTTCATATGAAGGAACAGTTCCCAAAAGAAATCCTAGCCTCTGGACTTCTGTCATGTTCCAGTCCAAATTTCACTGAGTTGGTGGTCTAAGAGCATACTCCAGCAAAGTCCTTATTCAGGTCAAGAAATCTCCCACATGTGTTTTGTTTTATTTATGGCTAAATAGACTCTGAGCCTGGCCCCCCTCAAACTTAGACTAGAGCAAAGTTAGGTTTTTTGCTTTGCCGGGTTTAGTGGATTCCTTCTAATGGAAAGCAGATACCAGGAGACCAGACTGAGCTGCCTGCCATCAGCTCAGCAACAATCAGAGAGATGAGGCATTGTTACCCTAACCTTCCCTTCCCTGCTCTGCCTCTGTCATTTGAGGCCAGGTACTAGAAAACTGCTTGGAAACTTTACGAACCTTCAAGTGCTGCAGATGATGGTGTGACAAAAGGTTTTGTCTCTGATCTAGGTCCTTGATGTGGGGAACTGGAGAGAAAGGGAATTTATCCTCTGGCTCCCAGGGGAACTGCTCTTTATTGATCTCTTTGGGACAGACTTCTACTGAAAAGCTGCTCAGGCTCATATGGGTTTGGACTTGCCTAGCTGCATGTCAGGTCTTTGTTCAGAGAAGCGTGAGAGTGTACATGGTGGGGAAAGCTAGTGATACACTGGAAAAGTGGAAGATCTATTATTTTGCATGCTTCTCTTAAGACTGACTGCTTCCAGACCCTGGGCACATCCATGCAACAGAGCCATGCCTAAGGTCTTGAGCTGAATGCATGTGAGGATCTAGAGACACTGTAAGCACAAGTCAGGGCATAACAGACATAATATAATGCGTGACTGGTCCTACAGTCAGCAGCTTACAGGACAGAGGAAGAAATGTCCTTTTGCACATCATTATCTCTTTTGTATGTATTATTTACATTATTTGCTCATGGGCAGTTGACTAGTTAGTCTCTAACAGACCACATTAATTAGTCTTCAGGTAGCAAACAAGTTGCTGAGAAGGAGGAGTAGTCATGCAATCAGAAATGCTGACACTTTGCAGTCCCGGTGACATGGCTAGCATCAATAGATCATATGCAACAGGTCAAACCTTCTTCACTCTTGACATACGTCAGATAACTGAGAAATGTCTAACAGTGTGCATGTATGCAGATAAAGTGCTTACTAGATATAGGAAATTAAGACTGGTTTTGGAACATTGCCACTGGTGGTATTCGATGGGACATGCATGGTAGATTTAGTGGGATCACTGGTAATTCCAGATTTCAGGTCATCCCTTCCCAGCTTTCCCACTTAACAGCCTGTCCACACAACTATCACTTGTTTTTAAAGATCTGCAAAGTTCTGCATGTTCCAGGTTTGAGTATCTGCCACCCAATCGCTGTATTTACATGCTACTTAAAATACAACAGGGTATAACCTCAGTTCATTGAGGAGGGGATTTACATACATAGCTCCCATTAACATTTCTAGGCAATACAAATATAACTCAGCCCAACACAGAATGAAAATACAATTATCATAACCATTGCCACATTGCACAGGGCTTGGGCCATTCTGAGGCATAGGTCTAATTAGCTCTAAGCTGCAGAAGATTTGAGTGTACTACTTTGGTTTTGACTTACTGCTCGGTGCTTGGGCTGAATATTCAAATGTACTGTTTTAAACTAGCTCCTTCATGGCTCACTGTGTTATGTCAAAACTCCCTTATCCCAGTGACTTTTTGTAAAAGGTCCCTGCAGGCGCATTAAGATACATTTTTAGTCTGTTCTGTTCATCTCTCAGTGCTGGCTTCATTGTTTATAAATGCAAAAGACCAGTGCTGCACTGGTAACACTTTTATTTTTTATTCACCAGGATTTGCCAGCAGTGAATTTATGTAACACTGAAAGGAGACTTACATGCCCTGCTTCCAGATAAATGCACTCAGTGTGCTGAATTCACTTCAAAAGTTTGTGATATTTGCAAATATGGCAACTTGAGTCCTTATTACATAGGTCTGTCAGCTTTAATACTCACAATCCTCCCCAAAGTTGGGAACAGTCATTCTTGGCTTCCCACGCAAGCAAAGAAGACAATTAAGAAAGACAATTAAGAATCTAGGTGGATTGAGTGAATCTCAAGAGGGTCTTATTTCTTGTTATTGAGATGAGAAATTTATCCCACCTTATCTTAGGGACATCTAGCTGATGTACCTAGAATCCCTTATATGAAGTATTGATTTTAGGACACTAGATCTGTAACTGTCCTAGGGTAAAAGGCCATGTCTGTAGGAGTGCACATTATTGAATAATGTCTTTTAAAGTATCTCTGAGAGGCGAGTGCCTGTGCACTTGTTTTTTAAAGGAGGCCAAGTCTCATGGTCCTTCTTTAGTTTTACTCTCCTCTAAAGAATGAAGGAATTTCTTGGACACAAAGTGAATAAGAAATAATGAGCAAGGTTTGTGCCTACTAAGACTGATTCCCAGAACCTGTCTGTATTCATGGGCTCAGCTCAAGTGGGATGCACATTATGCAAAGTGTTCCCAATGCCACTTAAACTCTGAAGTGCATCTCCAACCATAAATTCCTCTGCCATCTCAAGAGTCTGCAAACAGCTTAACTCCTGGGCTTGGTGTAGGGAATCTTTACTACTGCTAAGGTTACATCTTCAATTTACAGCCAGTATGGTCAAATGGGAAGTTCCTGACAAAAGGAAGATCCCACTTCAGCCTCTACTACAGCCACATGCATCTGCCTCTCCCTTCTTGATGAATCATATGGTCACTAGGCAGCTCAGGCATCTGTTTGATTGCAAAATAAATTAATATTTTATCTACTGGATCAGTCACTTGTCACATCCCCTAAGGACACAATTTTTTGCATATGGCAGGAGTCAGTCTGCTTTTCGGGTCTTCATCAGTGCTGCCTAGTGCAATGTGAAAGCTCATCCTTAGGTTGTTAGGTCTGGGGCAAAAAAAAGAGGTAGCAAGGAGGTGAAAAGTGGAGATGATCTGCATTTGAAAGCAATGTTAATCATCACATTGAGTGTTTCATTGGAGATATGAGTGGATGGAGAAATAGTAAATTAAGAGAATGGTATCAGGAATTGATGAGGTGTTACACATCAATGTTTAATGTTTATTCCATTCCACTGTTGAAGCATTCAGAAAGTCCATCTGTGAGGTATTTGAGAAGTTCTGGACAAAACACTAAGCAATGTATTGCTTGTTTAGAATTTTGCATGGCCTTTTGACACCCAAGTGCAAGTGCTATTGAATTCTACATCCATGCAAAGTCCTTGGCTAAGAGTTCTCTGGGGCAACTGAAATATCTTGAGGGAGTTTGATACAGCTACATTCACTTTATTTGTAGTCATCTTGGAGAGCAGCAAGATTTGAGGGAATGGGATCCAGTTAAGAGAGTGGAAAATGATGAAAACACTATTCTAATAGGATCACAGAATCACAGAATGTTGGGCAGCCTGTTCAAGTGCTCTGTCACCCTCACTGTGAGGAAGTTTCTTCTCATATTTATGTGGAACCTCCTACGTTCCAGCTTACACCCATTGCGTCCTCTCATTGGATGACAGTGAGAAGAGCCTAACTCCTTCCTCCTGGCACCTGCCCTTTCCATATTTATAGACTTTAATGAGGTCCCCCTTCAGTCTCCTTTTTTTCAAGCTAAAGACACCTAAATCCTTCAGCCTTTCCTCATCAGGGAGATGTTCCTCTCCCTTAATCATCTTTGTGGCTCTGCGCTGGAGTCTCTCAAGCAGTTCTGTGTCCTTCTTGAACTGAGGGGCACAGAGCTGGACACAATATTCCAGATGTGGCCTCATCGGGGCAGAACAGAGGGGAAGGGGAATGTCTCTCAATCTAATAACCACTCCTTCTAATCCACCCCAGGATGCCATTGGCCTTGGCTACAGGGGCACATTGCTGGCTCAAGGTCATCCAGCTGTCCACCAGGACCCCTAGGTCCCTTTCTCCAGTGCTGCTCTCCAACAGGTAAGTCCCCAACCTACTGTTGTCCATAGGTAGCATGTTATTATTTTACTAAAACAACAGGAGCCACAAACAAAAATTCACACTGTGCAACCCAAGAAAATTGGAGACTGCCCAGGATCTAAACTCAAGCCTGCCAAGCTAAGCCAAGTCACTATCCATCAGAAATGCAATTGGATTCCTCTGCTCTTACCGAAGAAGAGCACAGGAAATCTCTTATTCATAGTATATGTGGTAGTGAAAAGCTAAAACCTGAAAAAATAGATCGAACTAGTGTTGGGAGTTTTTTCATTCATCAATGTGTAGCAACATACGTTGTTTCTTCCATCACTACTGTTTTGGAGGGAACCATGTGAAAATACACATCATATCTCAATTTAGAAATGAACTTGCTCCGAGAACTTTCATCTGTTGGGCATTCAGTCATTCCAGAACGAACAGAGAAGTTGCAACAAAAATCTCAGGTTTTTTCCCTAGAATTTCTGCTTTGACCAAGAAGCAGAAAGTGATGTGGTAATGTGGTGAGGGAGTTGAATGGAGATTTTTCAACAAAGTTTCCTGAGCTGCCCCCTCAGCTGACAACATGGAGACTCAAACATCCATCGAGCCACTGAGCTGCCTTTCTGCTGAGGTTCCCTTCTAAAAGAGGGTCTTGCTGGCCACCCTCCAGTTCTGCTGTTCTCTCAGTTTGAATATTCCCCTCAGCCCCAGTGTCTAGCATCCAAGAGTCATGCTTCTGGGGCCAGGATCCTTCTCTGGAGAGGAAGGAAACTTTGGCATGTCCTTTTCCTTACAGGGAATGTCAGTGAACTCTGCTGCCCCAGGGATGTGACTAGCTAGTCTGAACTTACAGAGAAATCCTCAGCCGTGGCAGCATTGCCATCGTAATCAATGCCTGACTCCTTCAGAAAGGCATTTTGAGCTGGCTTTGTTCCACTTGCTGTTCTGGAAGCAGGAGATAAGTGACACACTCCAACTTACTGAGGGCTTTGGGAAAGTCATCTTGCTGGAGGAACTGTAGGAGAAATCTCCCTGGGAATAGCAGCTCATATTTAACCTCCCCTAGATCATGTCAATGTGAGTCTGGAGAGAACAGGTCTTTCATTTTTCTTCCTCAGTAAGCTACCATATGCACCTCATCCCCCACTTAAGCTAAGAGATTGATGGCTAAATTGCTTAACCCTGGTGTTTTTAATTAATTAGGTCTACTTCATAGAAGGTTTAATACAGTAGTTTAATTTAGACTTTGCTCAGTGCATGATATAAAATCCAGATTTATTACTATTTTTTATCAATTTTTATTTTTATATGATTCAGTCACTCATATAAAAAGTCTACTGTATGTTATAGACTTTAAAAAGTGATTCCCTGTAGGTATTGTAAAGTATAGGGTCTATTATATGACAGTAGTGTGTTTATAGCTAAGTTTTGGTGCATTGTTCAGGAATCCATTCAGTGATGGCATGTAGAAAAGACATTTTATTCTGTAAAATAGTAAGGAAAAGTACCTGATCTTTTCAAGTATCACCTCACAGTGCTTTTACATAATACTGAAGCGTATGGGATAAGCACTGCTCTAAGAATCTCAATACTAAAAAGAAAATTACTTTGAGTCTTTACTGAATAAAAAAAGCACAACATTTTGTTGATAGCTATTCTGTAAAAGGCCTGCAGAGCTGTAGCCTGGTGAAATCCACTGCTATTCCTGGTTAATGAGCAACTTGTTAGTTAACAGATGCTGTTATTAACATGAGAGGTACCTGGTTTATAACAGCAATACTTAATCATGGTGTGGGGTGGCAGAATCATTTATAAGAGCCAACATAGTGGCACTGTGGCAACTGTAAGTGCTGTCATGTGGGAACACAAGGTGAAGGGGTCACAGATCTCTTCTGGTGCATGTGTTAGTGCTCTGTTTTGGGGGATTCTGGTTGCCTCTTGCAAATTTACAGTAAAAAATAGAAGAAATGCAAGCAAAGGGTGCGTGGAGACCACTTTAGTCAGGGCATCAATTATATTTTCTTGATTTTTATCAGATATATTTTGTTGTGTAAACCTGGACCCATAAACACAAATAGTATAAAAGATCTTAAGGTTGTGAGATGATGCAGGAATGGACACCTCATAAGAGCCTTACCTACCCAGCAGTCAAACCAACAGATGCCTGTTTCTCTAATAGGGCACTGATAGAGACTTTCCAAAAGTTTGGAGATGTCCCCCTGTTATGGAGCATGCTTTGCCCAGTTTCTCGGCTGGCTGGGTTTTGCTGACAGTCATGTACTTCTGCCCCAGGTTTTCAGCTACTAAAGGTATTTCAAGGTAAACACCAAAAATTTTTATTTCCTTCCTTGAATCTTGGCCCAGGGAGCCCACGCAGTTAATTTCTTTTCTGAGGAAATTACTGATACAAAAGGTACTTACAACTCTTTCAAGGGACCAAGCACCTTCAAGACATGGACTTGACTTTCTAGATGAACATTTAGGTCTGGAAAGTCAGAATTCTGTAAGATAGATTTAAATCCTTCAAGGTGAATAGCTACTCCAGAACAGAAGCAGTGACCATATTTCGTAAGAACATAACGTCTTAACAATTTGCCTACAGGTTCAGATATAAAAAGCTTCTCAGGAAAATCCTAGGAAAGGAAACTGGGATACTTTGTGTCACCAGATCTAACATCATGAAAGTAGCAAGTAGTAAGGAAGGATTCAGCTCCTCTTGCTGCCCTCTGCTTACAGTCAGTTCACCAGACATTTCCTGAGCAGACCTTCAGCCAGATAACTCTCATCCTCGAGTCAATCATCACAGTTATTGCACAAAGCAATGGCATCTTAACACAGGTTACTGATAAACTGAAGACATCAGAGCACCTGGTATTATCAGTAGAGCACCTAATAGCACTTCAGCAGCAGCTGCACAAGAAATACTGAAGACTTGGAGAGCAGTAACTGCTCAGTGAACCCTTCTGGATTCCTCAAAGGAAAAAGCCGTATCTGTCCAATGCTCAGTCCTTCCACCAAAGGCAGTGGATGTGAAATAGCTCCAGATCTTCAAGTTAGAAGCCCAAGAGTATCCCTTTGTTAAGCAAGAAGAGTGGGGACACAAGCACAGGGTTGATTTCTATCTCTTTCCTAGACAGTGACAACTCAAAATAAGGCCCCATAGCGTATCTTGTGCAAACACATGCAGGGCAATTGACAATAAAGGCACATTAACATGTAGCTGGAAAAAAGCTTCCTCTGTTAGAGGAAGGAACAAATGCAGGTTAAAAGGTAAGCTTGCAGCTTAGATTGAAATCAGTGTATTGACTCAGCTTCACAGATCCCCAGCCCAAAATGAATGCTATGCAATAACTAAGCATTTGCCTTCCAAAGGTGTTAAGCCTATTTGCACTTTGTTTGTTTTGGAATGGCCAATAAAACAGCTTTAGATGATGTCAAACAGTGCTTAGGCCTGTACAGAGGGGGACAGCTGCTCAGATAAATACTCAAACCCCAAACCATGGTCTGTTTTGTAAGCCATCAAAAGCTCTTTGAAAATCCCCTTGATATGTATCTGGGAGCTTGTGTGACTTCCCCACACCTGCCAAACCATGCTAGGTGGGTCAGAAGTAGGCAGTAAGCTTGTGCACCAGTCTGAGCTTGTGCTATTATTTCTTTTCTTCTATGAAAATTACAGAGCCTTCTCATAGAATCATAGGATCATTATGGAATGGAAGGAACCTCGAAAGATCATCTAGTCCAATCCCCCTGCCACAGTAGGGTCACCTAGACCAAGTCACACAGGAACAGATCCAGGTGGGTCTTGAATGTCTCCAGAGAAGGAGACTCCACAACCTCCCTGGGCAGCCTGTTCCAGTGCCCTGTTACCCTCACTGGGAAGAAATGTCCCTGAGATGAGTGCTGCCACTGCTTCTGCAGCATAAAAACTAGTAGATAGTCATAAGCCTGTACAGTCACAGCTTCATGAAGGCACTTTCCATCATTTTACTTAAGACAATCGCTATGGTCAGGCAAGTCCCTCATACAGTTCCTTCTCTCTGTATTTATTCTTTTCTCTGTTGCTCCTTTTGTTTGGTAATTAAAACCCTCCAACTTTAGTTTTTAGACAAACCTATACTGCATGCTGGGTATATTGCATGAAAGGCTCAATGTAAGCTCTGATGGAGATGCATTCCAATGTTTTTGGTATGGGAAGGTTCCAGTCTTTATCCATGACACACTGATTTCAGTTAGGCGTAATTCCATAAAAGCCAAGGAGATCATTAGACCTAAGAGCTGAAGGTCCTCTGTGGTCCCACATTCAGCTCCAGTGACCATATGCAAAACCAAGTGGTTAAGAAACTGCTAATAACCATAATAATAACTGCCAAGGAAATCACAGGAGGTGCTTTAGGACATAACAGCACTTACTTTTTAAATCCCAAGCCCTCATTTAAAACCAGTCACTAGCAGAAATAGTAACTCAGAGGGACATGTCCTGGTGTCCCGTTTATCTTTGCTGTGAATCAGACAAAGGGAGGTAGGGCAAGGAGCACATTGCTGAATTAGTGTTATGTTTCAGACAGTCAGACAGGGCTGAGCCAGACTAATGTACCAACTATAGAAATATTCTCCTGGGCACACAAGAAGGAAAAACCACCAAGAGATGTTTGACAGAAAGTATCTGTGGGTAGGCTTCCTGCAAATGCTTGATTTCAGCACACCAGTCTGAATCCTTCATAGGAGACAAAGCTACAATTCTGGACATAGACATAACATACACAGTTTTGATCCTGGAGTGCTCCATGTTGCCATTTAGGAGACATGGTTGGTTAATGGAACTTTGTACAGATTCATGTCCCTGCCTTCACTTCAGGGAGCTTGAACATATGCTTAAAAAAAAAAACCCAAAAACCAGAAGCAGCAAAGAGGAAAAGAATAAAAGACCAGTGCATCCTTTGTCCACAGTGGTCTCTGTGCTATGACTTATCCAACGTATGGATTAGAACTGGTAGGATTCCTCAGAGTTACTGAAAACCAACACAGTTACTTCCTTCTGAAATGTTGATGAGGTGTTGAAACTTTCAGAGAAGGTGAAAATTAAGGTAGATTGTTTGATAGCAATAATGGGTTCTTCAATGCAACCCGTTCATTTGCTTTTTATAAAGAGGAAAGAAGGGATAACATGGCCAACACCAATCAAACCATTTACAATGGCCAGAAGAGATGGAGCTGAGGCCTTCAAGTACTACAAAGAGTCCAAGTAGGATAAGGAGAAAGATGACAAGAAGTTGGATACAAGTGCAAAATTATATGCTTTCCATTCAACATAATAATAGACCTACAGCTGACCTTGAAACTTCCAAAAGGTGCCCTTGTATTGAGGCCTGGAAACAGTAGAAACAGCAGAGGGCTTCTGATCTCTAGGAACTTCACTCACTCACTGAACTTTTGAGCTGTCATTTCCAATAAACTTGGCTGCAGATGAACCAGAACTTTTTTTTTTAAAGGAAAACTATTCATAGTTTGAAAAAAGAATTGTGGGGTTTTTTTCCCTTTGTCGTTCCATTTGACGTCCAAAAAAACTACAATATCCTTGTGGAGTAGAAAGTGAAATAGATGGAAGAGGAAAAGCAGTAAGAATAATGTTACAATGAAACCACAAGCAACAGAAGAGGAAATGTTAAAGACCCCAAACCCAAAGAGAAAAATCAAGCTAAGAGCATGTCTTTAAAGCAAGTGAGACCCAAATGTGCTTAGGGAAATTAAGCGATTCCCTCTACAAGCTACTTTCTCATTTTAAAATGGGTTGATAATGATTAGCAACCAACATATTAAATGAATATCTCTTTCTAGTATCAAAACTTTTAGCTTGTCTGCACCAGACTTGACTCCTAAACCTAAGTAGTTCAGGAAGGTAACCTGACATGACAGCAGAGGATGACATGCTATTGACTACAGTGTAGAAGTAGGAGGAACGATTGTGCCTATTAATTATTAAACAGAGAGAAAGGAAGGACCCAGTGAATAACTAATACAAGGAAGCCTCCATCTCTTCACTTCATGCAGACTTTGGTAGCCTGGGTTTCTAAGAGGAAGACTTATTATAGATCAAATGTAAGCCTAAAATGATCAAATTTTATAATTTTCTTAGATAAATACTAATTAAATTCTTGTGGCTGTCCATCTGATGTAAAGCAGTGTCATCTTTGGGATGCTAGGCAACTGTTGCCTATTATCATCCAGAGTGGAAAACACAGAGCTATTCAGTAAATGCATTGAGGACCAAATCCCCAAGTCACTAAGAACCTTCACAAAATGCTTAGTGACACTGCTAATGCAGCCAGGTAGGAACATCTTGGCTGATAAATGGGAAGAACTGTAGAGCAATAAATTCCTATGTCTACTTTGCAGTCAACTGCTTTGCCTTGTACTATACTCAAACTGGGTGTTTTTCACCTTGTACAGAGAATCAATGCAAAATTCAGGCCACATTTAGTTTGCACAAGCCAAAGCTTTCCAAAGCTTCCTGAGTACTTCCTAACTGTTCCCATGAGTTTTTATCATGGCTTTTTGTTTTCTAGGAGAGAAAGATTGAAATTTTTAACTTGTTCCAATCCTGCTCTGGCTTCCTGTCATTCTCTGCCTCCTGTGCAGCTTGTATATTGACCTTTCTGATGTAGCAGAGATTTACAAGCAGAACTACCTTGCTGAGGCCCCTTAGGTCCCAAAAATAGAAAGAACTTTGCCAGAGGTAGATGCACCCATGAAATGAGATAGCATATTCTACAACTGATAAAGCTTCTTTGGCTTAGCTGTCTGAAAATCATTCCTTCCGTCTATTTCTGAAATGTGTATTGATCAAAAAAGTGCATGTGTCCTACTGGCTCTCAAAAAACAAAGTTTCAGCTAGATATGATCTGAACTGACATATCTACTAAAATGGTGATATTCCACAAGAAAGCCAAAGAAAAAGTGTTCCTTGAAATGGTCCCTCTCAGAATAAACAGCAAATGGCACAAAATCTATGTTCTTTAACTCCTAGATCAACTTTTAGGAATAGAAATAGAATTTGCTTAATGGTCTTTATAAGAAGGAAGAGAAAAAAGACTTCCAGGCTTCATTATGATGGGATTAGGTCAGAACAAATCCATTGACCCAGTGGCATTACCTCAGCCTCACACCACTGCATCCAGAACTCCCTCAGCACCGACAGAGCTGCAGCAGGTTTCCTTTGCTGCCTTAGATCCAGATCCCACCATAAATCTCAGGTTTCATTTGGCTGGAGGAGGAATGTTTTGTTTTTTTCAAGTCTACCATGAGTGGCAGTGATAGTTTTTTAAAAAGCTGTTGATATTTTCATCCATCTTAGATCCTCTGAAAACAATGGCTTTAGCGTGGGAAGGTCCAGATCTGTTGCTAATTTGTTTTATGGGAGGCCTCTTTGCAGAGAGTTTTGATGCAGAACTCAATAGAATTAGAAAGAGAATCACAGAATCACAGAATAATCATAGTTGGAAAGGACCTCCTAGATCACCAAGTCCAACCATCCCCACAACAACAAAAAACCTCAATACCTTATCGATGGAAAAACACAAAATAACTCCCTCCATGCTGCCACTCTAGCAGGTCACGAAGCACCACGCCTGCATGTTTCTTAAATAACTCCAGGGATGGTGACTCAACCACCTCCCTGGGAAAACCATTTCAGTGCCTCACCACTCTTTCTGTAAAGAATTTCTTCCCAATATCTAATCTAAACCTCTCCTGCCTCAACATCAGACCATTTCCCCTGGTTCTGTCATCAGTCACCAAGGAGAAGAGGCTAACACCCATCCTTCTACAACCTCCTGCCAGGTAGTTGTAGAGGGCAATGATGTCCCCCCACAGCTTTCTCTTCTCCAAACTAAACCTGCCCAGCTCCCTTAGCCTCTCCTCATACAACTTGTTCTCTAAACCCCTCATGACCTTTGTAGCTCTCCTTTGGACAGGTTCCAGCATCTCAATGTCTTTCCTATAATGAGAAGCCAAGAAGTGAACACAGGACTCAAGACGAGGCCTCATATGGGCCAAATACATTTTAACTTCCCTCCTCCTGCTGACCACACTATTCCTTATACAAACCAGAATCTTGCTGGCCTTCTTGGCTACCTGAACACACTACTGGCTTATTTAAGCCAATTGTCTACCAGCATCCCCAGAAGAACAAGAGAAATCCGGGGACTTGAGATCTGAGGTTTTGTGTCTGGCACATCCTTGGTTACCAGGAGCATGGAGAATCACCTTCAGCACCCTGTCGAAAAGATCAAGATAAAATGCAACCTGCAAGGCATTGAGCATTTCCCACTCCTTTTAAACTTGGTAGGGAGACGGCAGCTGGCAGGATCAGGCCTGGTAGCTGCTGGGAGTGAAGACAAAAGCCCCTTCCAGCTCCTGCACAAGGAGGAGAGATTCTCAGTCACACCAGAAACCCTCGCAAAGACCGAGCAGAGTGAAGCTGGTGTTAAGTCATCAGTGTACGGCTGCCTTACTGAACAGTTGGGGTTTTAATAGGCTAGATATTGTCCCAGCATTTGGTATTCATAGATAATAATAGAGATTAGGTTTACTTAATGTATTTGCTATTTAGGCAGATGATTCATGTTAAGCCATCAGCATTCAGTGGCAAACATCATTAGTTCAAATTGTATGAGAGAAAGGCCCGGGAAGAAGAGCCACAATCTGGCCTCTATCAGAAACAGCTGCTTCTGAATCCCCATTTTCAGGTTATTTCCTGTAGTTGTTGGTATATACTGTGCACTGGAAATTAGGCCTCAAAAACACTTATTAAAAATTTATACAGCTTATGACAGGCTCTTTCAGAAACATAACCCTTAACTAATTCATGTTCACTTACCCTCCAGTTTTCTATTTATAATACTTTACAATTTCTGTGTATTTGTACTATAAATTATTCAATGACATCAAGGTTTTTATTTTGATGAGAGAATTTTTGATGAATTTGACAGAGTAATTACTTCAAATCCTGTTCTGGATCGCTATGAAAATATTTAATTTTATTTACTCCAATAAATAATTAAAATGTGAGAGCAGCAAACACACTCACAGTGCCTTATAGCCTGTGACTTCTGTTTGCTTCTCCCTAATTAAAATAGCAATGTTTATGTGTGTACTGACTTAAAATAGTAATAAATTACCAACTGGGGAGGGACATGTAAAGGAGGAGAAAAAAGACTCTTGTAGCAATGAGCACATTCTTAAATGCAGGGAAAAAGATATTCTGGAGGAATAGCATATTATTGATCCCCCAATGCTGTTAGACAGAGGCACTCAGGATAGAATCTCAACAAGGTACATGTTGCTCAAACAAAGATTATTCCTTTTGTGGATTTAATGTTTAAGCCCTTTACATGCTCCCAGCTGATTCAGCAATATTTTAAGCACACGCTTAACTTGAACCCATGAGCAGTTCCACTCACTGTCATGCTCAGATTTAACAAAGTGTTGAAGTGCTGTTCTGGTATCAGCCCAAACCTTCTTCTAAATCAAAGATTGAAATCACAGTGTCTCTAAACTCTGTAATGTAATCGAAAACAAACAGTCTTTGCCCTGTTAAAGAACACTCATGTCACTGTGGTCACCCGTGTGTAGGCTGCTGTTCTGTATCTCCTCCTAAGGATTAGCATAGTCAAATCTATTTCTAAGTATCATAGTCATTTCACTGCTTTTGGATCAGAGGGCTCAAAGACAAAAAGGCTCTATGTGTGGAAAACAAAGAAAGAAAAGCCTAGACTCTCAGAATCTCTTAATTGTTTTACAGGTCACAAACAGGCACATATTTAAAGATTTTAATTATGTTGAAGCCATCAAGCATGCAAGTGCATAGTCATTATCATATAACAACAGGTTAATTACCCCATTAGTTGGCTTTTTTTTTAATATATTAAAACTTGTTCATTATAGCCAGGTACAATGGTGATCTGGTTACCTGCTGGCTGGCAATTGAGAAAAACTGACTTTTCTTTACACATTTACTATCTGTATTTCATATGGTTGGAGTGAAGCAGGGACAGGACATCGGTGAAACAACTACAAGGAAAAGTAGGAATATTTTTTTATTGTTTTCTAAACTATTTGCCTGATCATAAGTGATGAATTATAGCTGATCCTAGTTGGCAGTGAAGGACAGTGCTTTTTGGTGCTTTTAGAGCAGGTAAGAAATTGGTAATACTTGATAAAGAAGTCAGTAACAGTATCATCTGTCAACAGTTTACTGAGCTATGTGAAAAGTGCATGGGTAGTATCTCCATCCAGGTCCCCCCAGAAAGCTTCATATTTGCCCCAAATCACCAACAGTTTTGAAACAATTTTTCACTCTGGCTGGCAGAATCAGTGGAGAGGATATAGCCCAAACATTCATAGGATTGGTGAACTAAACAGCAAAGACTTTGGGACTTACCACTACCTCCCAGTTACTCCTGTGGATTAGGAACCTCAACAGGTTCTGTCTAAGTAACTGAGACAGAAATTGTACCCCTTCTTCATCATCTTCATCCCCAAGTACCTGGCAGTGACACAAATAGTAGGAGATTTTAACCACAAGAACAGAACATGACATGCTGCAAAGGGCTTTAGATGAAGGGCCATACCACTCCCCACTCCCATATCGGTTGGTCACTCTATCCCTCACAGTAACCATGCACACCCACACCCAGCCACACACACCCATACAGAACCACACACACCCACACAACCTGTCATTTCATCGTGAGCTCTGACGTGACTGAAAGTCACAGCTGGTAATAAAACCTCACTGCTGGTATCAGGTTGGATTGCATGTTGGCAGGTTAATCCAATAGCAGCCCCTAATAACATGACTTTCAGCTTGCTGCAAAAGCAATTTCTGTGCAGTGTGCCATATTTCTATGGCAGTGCCTCAAGTCGCAACGAGTAACGCGTTCTGTCACAGGCTGTTGTAAACACTCAGGCTGCTCTGCGTGTACTGTGCATGATTCGTCTGAGCGGAGACCTAAAATCTTACACCTGACTGTTTCACTCACTATCAAGCCTAAATAAAGCTTCAATGGCAGAAGCAAGCAAGGAACACAAACCAGTTGTGACTGGTGCTCAGAGCCGAACGCTTAGGAACAGAAGACATGGAGGGGTTTTTGTTGCTTTTTGTGGAGACAATGGAAGCAGCAGCGCTAAGGGAGGGTGTAGCCCAGGGAGGTGCCAAACGTCAACCAAGTACTTCCAGGCAATGGGAGAGGAGGAATTGGAGCTTGTCCTTTTTGGATATAAAACCTCAGTGTTCACTTGGCTCTGGATTCAGAGGAGGTGAGGAAGCCTGGTAGGTAAGAGGAGTGCAGAAGGCCTATACACCTTCTATTCCTGGCCTTCCTGTTGATTTGTTTATAACCCCAGAACAGTCCTATCTAGGCCCAACCATTCTCAGATTAGAAGCTGAAAGTTAACTGAAGATAATGCAGCTGTTTATGAGCATTTTTATTTTTAGAGGTGATAACATCAAAAAACAGAAGAAGAATGCAACAGTGCACTTTCCCTGTAATATTTCACTTGTGCTCATTTGAAGACATGAGTCTATAGAACAGCAGCCTCTGTGACATGTAAAACAATGTTTGGCATCTGTTTTTCCCTTCATCTTTCCACCTTCCTTTTATTTCTAGTGTGTGCTGAAGATTTTATTTTTCCTTTTTAATGGAGCAATTGTTATTGACTACCTGGTGCCTGTGTTCACAGGGTACGAAAATAACCCAATAAAATCTACTGAACCTAAAAATAAAGAACCCAAGACAACAACAGGAGCTCTCTGTCTTGTGTGCACCCGGAGGAATGCAGTGCTTTAGCTTGTGCAGCCCACTGCACATTACAAAATACAGGACTGGAGTGGCCCTGTCTATGGCCCACTAAACAAAGGACCTGGGGCAACCTACCTGCTTGTCCCAACACAGCTCTGGACTGTCCTACACAAGGGATGCAGTGTATGAATGGTTGATCTTATTAACAGATTTTCAAGTACCAGTGTTTCCGTTAGTGTTTAGAGGGTTTGACAGCCCTTTGCAAGGGGCCCCTGTCTTGGTCTAACTTCATGACAGTGTGAGAAACAAGATTCAGCACCAAAGACGTATTAAAATCTGGAGCAACACTCAAGACGACCAGTGCATTAGCCAGGGCTTAAAGATTTGCTTTGAAAGCTTAAAAAGTTTATGAACCTTGAAAATGACACAGTGCAAGTACTCCTCAGCATCAAGCCCTGGCCAGTATGTTCCAACACCCATACCTATAAAACCCTGCCTGCGACAGGCTCAAGAGCCAATTTACATTTGCAATTGCTTAGCCCTGCATTTAAGGCAGTATGTTTGTACTACTGACAAATCATTCTGTGTCGACTGCAAAGGAAGCAGGCACATGGGGTATGACTTCAATGCAAGGCCCTTGATGTTCATCCTTTGAGAATGAGGTCATTAACTACTCCAGGACACAAACAGTGCTGCAGCTGAACCACCAAGAACAGTAAAGTGTGAATTTCAAATTGTGTAAAAAAGGAAGAAAAAATCCTTCCTCCAAAAACTTCTTGGGTGGGAAGTATCATCAGGCATGCCACAAGAACAGGAGGAGCAAGTGCATTTTACTGGAAAATAAAGATGTGAGTAAATCTACTATGATGAATATAAAATGCCTCTTTTGGATTTAATTAGGAATCACCTTTTTAGGCTACCAGGAATTAAACTTCTCTTGTAAGGGCACCACTTAGTAACATGACTTTTCACACAGCAAAGCATGTGGCATAAAATCAGGAAGTAGGGATTAAGGTACATTTTAACGGGCAGCATGTTCAGCCAGATGGCCTGCTTCCTGATCCTCAAGATCTGGATGGTTTTTCCCCCTCTGGAGTTATTTTGGTTGAATTCCTTAGCCCAAATAAAAGAGAAGTCCATGTTTAAATGCATACCTTTCAGTACACCTCACACACTTCCCTGCACATAGGCTTTTTAAACAGAAATCACAGCATAAAGGTAAGCAAGGGTTTTTCTGGCTTTGAGAACAGCTATGCCTCAAGACTTAAGTTCCTCCAGAACTGAGTTAACCATAGTGAAATTGTCAGCAGAGAAGATTAGTGAGAGCACTCCAGAAGATAAAGAAAAGGAGCACACATTTTGTTTTTTGTTTGGAGAGCCCTCTAATGAGTGATCTGGCTGACATACACAGCCTCATGGCAGTGTTTAGCCATTGGTACTGCAGGACAGTTCTCAGCAGCCAAGTGAATTTGCCCATTGTCACTGAAGCATTAAACAGACACGTACCCAGGCCACTGGAAACAAGGGCTATAGGTGCCAATCTTCCTGCCATGGTACACTGAAGCTGCTCTGGATGGAGGAGCTGAACAGGAACAGAACTCAAGGAACAGCAAAGAACAAACAAGAGAAATACCCCTGTGCAGTAACATATGCATACTAATGCCTATACATGCACACGCACACATATATACATGAAAAAATACAAAGCAAGCAAGCAAGCCTATTTTAAGAGAAAGACACTATTTTTATGGCATACAGAAAACAATAGTGATGATTATACTTCCTCAGTGGAAGCCTTCATGAATACAATGTGAATTGCATGACACAAATGAAAGAATAAGGCTTCAAAATCTGACAGACAGCTACTGGAGAAATTGGGATGCAACATGGAGGAGGGAGTGGTGGGGAACTTCTTGTGGCTGGTGCTGGACAGGGGGTAATGAGCAAAATTCATTATCTTAAACTTTTGGCTATGATGTGTAATTGTTAACCTCTGCTGTTAGTTCAAGGCTCCTTTCAGTAAAATATATGGGTTGCCATCAAAGCTGACTTGGATTAGGAGGCAAGCATATGCCCTCACTTTTAGGTTATATTAATACACCAAAATCAATAACATGCCATAGCTTTCAGAAGTAGTAATAAAACACCCTAAACTATTCCCAGAATACTTCTATAAATTATTTGTTCAGTGTACTTATGTTAAAAAGGTTGTCAGTTACAGTGCTCCGAAAGACTCTAAAATTACAAGTCATCGTATTTGTATTTGATAAACCCCCTGCTGCTTTGGGTCAGAAAGGGCTCTAGAATGGGGAGAAAAAAAATCATTATTTTCCCTAATAAATAAATTACTTACCTATATTTCATGTATCACTAAAGCCTGCCAGTATTGAGGGCTTAAATAATAAATAGCAAATAGCTCCATTCATTTATTAATAATAATGCATCTTTTCTTCCTCTTACCATATTTGTGGGCAATGTATTGCACAGTAGTCAGGTGGAAGGACAAATAGTTGGGCCACTGGGAACATTTAAAATTTTCCAGTTTAAGGTGAACATGTCAGCACTGACAGCCCTTTTAGCTTTGTCTCTGAGGTGCCTTGGCTGTGTACTGTCAATGCTAGGAACCTCTGGGCTTCAAAGCTCTAAAACCTTTTGCAAACCTGATTAGCTAACGGAGTTCATACATGTGAGTGTTTCTCAAATGAAAACTCATTCAACAATACTATTCAACAAAGCATGGAGGTACCTTCCTGCCCTTGGCAGGCTTAATGTCCATAACCCTTCTAGCAGGGCAGCCCAATCCCTGGCTATACAGGAGGCAAAGAAAGATGCTGTGTGGGAAAGGTAGCGATAAGTAGGGGGCTGATCCATATCTACATACCTTTTACCTTCAACTCACCAAAGAAAGATGTTTTATTGTGACTGTTCTCAGCATAACAACTCATTCCATTTCTGACATAATCCACATCTACATCAACCTGACTATTTTTAACAGTCATTCCCCTTCATGGTTCTTTGATTTAAAGAAAAATAAAATGTGAGCAGTTTGCCAGAGAGGTGCAGGTTTCTTCTGACCTCCAGACACAAATTCTGGTCCCCTAAGCAGAGTGCCATGAGTGGCACAAATGTGTACATAAGTCCCAGAGACTAAAGTTTGCAACTTTACCAACAACCCACTGTAGGCAGTCAAGTGGAGGAGCATAGATTTCAACATCTTGTCTTAATCCATCTTCCATGTAGACTTGGGAGAGCACATGTACACAGATGACCACATCCACCACTGCCTTTCCTCCACAAGAAGAAAGCAAGCTGGAACATCTGTATTCCTATTGGCCATGGCACTATCATGCCTGATGGCCTGGTGGAGAATGAACTCCTTTCTTTGACCAAACACGCAGTGGGAGGAGATGGGATGCAAACAGCCACATAGTAACTCAAAAGTCACCTTTGCCCCTTATCTGGAGGTGTGATCTTCTTCAGGGGTCAGGAAGAAAGCACACTAAGTTCTCAGTGTCCCTTGAGCAACCCACACGCCTTTCTGACAAAATACTAAGCCAAGAAAAGAGAAAAACAGATCACATGCTACCACACATATCAGACCATACTGAAGTCTTGGATAGGAGGGACTACCACCATTTCAGTGTCACTGTTAAAAAGAGCAAGTATGGTGGCACTCAGTCAGGGTGCACAGTCTTCAAGAGCATGCCCTGCTACCCTCCAAAGGAATTTAATCACGTAGCTGGCTACAGGAACTTCACATACAACTACCTACAGAGTGGAGGTTTGTGTTTAAAGCCAACTATTTCTTAGAGCTTCACACACTGTGAAGTGCAGCTATGTTTTTCTACAAGATTTAGCTACAGGGCAAAAGACTTCAAGCATCCAAAAATGTACGTAATCCAGCATGATACTGCTGACCCAGTCTAATAGGACCCTTAACAGCCAGATGAGTTGGGTCGCATCCTCCCGCTTGTTTCCTCATGCCCAGAGATCCAAAGGCTTTTTTCTGAACTGGGTAAATTGTTTCTTTTCTTTTGGCTCTTCCTTAAGCTACCCTAGACTCCAAGCAGGGAAAGTAAACACATGGCAAAGGCACAATAGGTAGAATGGACTTGATCTTTGTTTAAAGCACAGGGTCAGCTCCTCGCTGTGAGCAGATTTTCCTCTTTGGAAACAGGTTCATGTTTATGTTTTAAGTTCCAGCAACATGCTCTGGATTTTCAACATGTGCAGCACATCTGCATATAATCGTGCTGGGCAAGGGTGTTGTTGTTGTATTTCCCCTCCCACCCCCATACCCACCCTTTAAATAGAATGGCTTTGTCCAGGGCTGTATAAACCCCTGATTCCAAGCCATATAATTTTATGGACAGGGAAAAAAAAGTTCTTTTGTATTGCACCTGAGCTCATTAAAACCCTCGAATTCCATAATTTTACACTACCATGTGTACATATCGTATTTAGTACCTAGCAGAGTAATTGCTTACAGTCCTCGGAGTGAGTGCACACAAGGTGGGAAAATGATGGAACAGGTGGGACAGCCACCCTGTGCTTGGGAATCGCAGGTTTACACCCCTGTGCAGCTGAGGTAAAGCTGTGTGGATGAAGGGTTCAAAAGCCTGGATTACAGCCTTTTGTTAGCCCTGAAGTGGGTGCCAAGTCCCATACAACATCTTCCAGTGAACACAATGGCTTCTGTAAGGGACCAGATAAAACAAATAAGCATGCGGCAGAAGCCAGTGATAAGAAGGTCGGGATGCAAGATCCAAGATGACAGAGGAACCAGAAACTTAAACAACTTAACTAGTCGTCCCAAGAGAAAACAACACTGGACAATTCAAGAGAAAGTGAGCAGCCCAAGAACTCTCCTGTGGCAACATTCAAGGTTTCCTAACTTGGCCTGGAACAAAACCACAATCTTTTGTGCATCCTCACAAAGGGAATAATGTCAAAACAGCTGCTTCTAAATAAAAGAGTTTACACATGCCCCATCTCTGTAAGCAAAGACTCTGTGAAGCTGCTTTTGCCACCATGTCTTGAACGCATGAAGGCATCTTGTCAGGCAGGAAGAGGACAGATACAAGATTTGTAGTGTGGTCATACCTGTGGTCTTCTGGGTGACTGGACCTTGGAGACTAAATTCCACTCATTTGAAGTGCTGAATGGCAACCAGTAACAACGGTCTGTGTGTTCATTGCTCTAAAGGGCACAACATAGAGATGGCTACCCATCCTGATGTCTCAGGATGGATTTAAGCCTCCAGATTGCAAGAGAAAAAGTTTTTTAAAAACCCTCCATGCATGGCTGACCCAAGGACACATAGGAGCACTGTAGCAGAGCAACTCATTTCAGCCATGGCTCCCAAGTCCCATCCATGTGCCTTAATCAGTAGACTTGTATCAGAGCTGCCGATAAGCTCTGAGTGATTTCCTTGGGCCTGGAACTGTGAAGTGTGCCCTGCTTGAGATTCTCCCATGTCTTATCTGAAGTTTTTCAGATAGTTAAGATTAGGATACCAGAAAAAAAAGACAGACATTCTGTTTCCAAAAAACTGTGAACAGGGGATGATTGAAACTAGCATATGCCAATCCACACCTCCAGATGATGGCTTCATAAAGGTTTTGTTTACTAACCTGATTTCTTAAGGAAGTAAAAGAATTAAAAATCTCTTGATGTCATTGAAACCATCAAGCAGGTTTTGCAATGGTCAGAGAAGACTAATATTTTGGTAACAGCAAAGCAAAAACTCACAGAAATTACATATAGCTGTGCTCAGCATTACATGGTGTTTCCCATCATTGGTGGAAGGCTCTAACCTCTACATGAGGAAACTTCTGACATTTAGTGTTTCAGAAGTCTCTTAGCCAGGAACAACTTGCTTCCTTTTTTTTTTTTTCCTGTAGTCCCTCCTCATTTAAAACTTAATGAGTGTGAGCAGTCATCAGTCTGTAACTACTGGTTTTCAGTTCACTCAAGCTTTGTTGCGATACTCCTCCTAGGTAACAAGTCTGTGGCTCATTAGTCTCTCATTAGCAAGATAGAAATAAAGATGCAAAAGGAAAAAAAAAGTTTCTCCAAAGATATTGTTGCAGTCTAATTGCCTGCAAGGAATTCTTAATAATGTTTACTAATGCCTTTTCAGCATTGCCAACTTTATAATGTTCCAGATGTGACGTTGCTGTTCCCTGCTGTGATATTACTAAGTCTGCTAAGGCACCTACAATAGTAAGTTTGGCAAGATTTTAGCCCCATCTTATGTCACTGACACGAAACAACATCCACTGGGGTTTTCTAGCATCACATGTGTACTTTTGAAAAAAATTATGAGAAAAGCCCTGACTGATCCATTTGGTTTACAGAACTAAGTAAAGTCAATCACAACACACAGTGCCTTGAGCCAATGGCCTCACAATGGGCATTAGCAGCATCACTTACTCCAAGTTCAGCAACGTTTGGTTTCCTTTTTTAGATTTTTAATACATTGGTTTAGACTCTGTGGCATTAATTAGTTCCTTATTTTCAGATAAATATCCTTTGTTTGGGATGTGATTTCATATTGTAAGTGGCATTTGGAATACAAAACAAGCAGATGTGAGAAAGGATCAGAAAGCTACACTCACAGGATCAACACTATGTTACTCACTTGCTTTACAGCCAAGCTAACGGAACAAAGCAGAGAGCCAACATGCAGATTATGAAACAATACAGCTTTTAACCTAAATTGCTCTGAGGTTTCTTGGTGTTCTGGAAGCAAGTGGGTTGTCCACCTGAGTCAGATTTGTATGCCTTTGGGAATACACAAGTAAACATCCTTTTGGCTGATTTCACTAAGGAAAAAACTCTTGAGAGATCATCACGCCTCTGTCATGTTCCTGTCTAACAACTGCTGTATCTGCTGGCCAACTTCAACCAAACTGCAAATGGATGGAAATCTCCAAGATATGAAATTCCTGGAAAGAACTGGGTAGATAAAAGTGATCCCAGGAAGAAACATTCTGTGGTGTGAGCATTGAGTCTGTGTGCCTGTGTCTATATTCAAGAAAGAAGCTTCATACCAGAAAGAAATAGCAAGAACACCCCAGTCACAGGGAATGCCTCTCAGAGGATCCACCTATAACCCAAAATCCTGGTGAAAGCATGCTTTCTTGTTGCACTTCACCATGGACCAAGTTGGAGCACTAATTTTCTTCTTCCTGCCTTTCCACTTGGTCTGGTTTGCTTACCTTCTGTTTTCTGTGCCCAAACAGACATAACATGTATGTCCATTGTTGCCCACATCTCCCATAGCATGAACATTTCCTCGTCTTCCCACTAAGCAAATGGTCTGACTGCTGCTGCAGTCCTTCCGATTTAGCTGCATGCATTGGTACTCTCCAACTTGGCTCTGTCAAAATAATCCAGTTGAGCTACACCTTCCATAATAGTGTGCAGAAGGAGTAGTCAGGATCATGTCACCACAGCTAGATTAGGGAGGGAGCACACAGCTATACCAGCAGTTTAAGGGAGGTGGCTTCTGGGCAGTGACTAACATCTGTATAGCAGACTCAACTCTGCCTGAAATGATAGCTGTGACTGTATCCCAAGGCACAGTCTCCAGAAGAACGGGCTGATTTTATATAGTGAGGAAGGAGTAGTTTTATCATAGTCCTACAATACCAAAACCTAGATAATCAGCTCTCTGAGTAGATGTCCAACCTCTTCATTCAAGAAGCTTATGCAAAAAAAATTAAATAAAATTGTAAGGGCATTGTTAGTCTGGTCCTTCAGTCAATGGCTGCAAAACTAATTTCTTGAATTTATTACCCTGCTCAAAAATGATGTCTCTGTCAGTTAATGTTAAGTTAATGTTAAGCAATTCCTTATGCCTGTCAGAATGGGGTAAAACCATCCAGCACTCCACACACTTCCCAGACCCAGAGAAGACAGCCACACTGCATTCTGGCCACCTTAGTTTGAGATGTTAAAATGCTCTTGTTTTCAACAAGAGTCTCCAGTTCATTTTCCCAGTATGTCAGCCAAGACGGTGGTCCTCACATTTGCACTCTTCTAATAGTTCCAAGCTTACATCACATTCCCTTTTATTTACTCTTTTTCCAAGTTATATATATATATTCTTAGCATTAAATGCTGTTCAGCCAAGGTTTCTTCAAGCAGACCCAAATCTAGTGATCAGCAGAGCCAATGGGAATCTTTCTACTGACTCCAGCAGACTCAGGATCAGAAAGTCCTGAACCCAGAAACATCTGCAAGATGTGGAGGCATTCCAATAAGGATTCAGATTGGACATCAGCCACCCAGGCCCATCTTAATTTGTAAATCAACATACCCAACTGACTTTCTCTTCTCTGGATCTCCTCCAATTTGTTAATACATTTCTGTTAACGAGGTGCTTAGAACTAAGCACAATATCCCCAGTGCAGTCACATGAGAGCTGTTACATTCCTACTTCATAATGTTATGTCTCCAAATATCCCAGCCAAAATTGCACTGACTTCACTAGCTACCATGTTTTGTTGCAGCCTTGAAACCCTTGTCCTGTCTCTCCTACTCGCTGAGAGCTGTACATTGCTCCACAGGTAATCATGGCAGTCAGCAGGACCCCTGGTTCAGGACTGGCAGTGCAAGCAAGGAAAGCAGAAGCTGATCCTAGAGAAAGAATGCATATCTAGATGTTTGAACTGATAAACTCAGACAGCAGAATAATTGTAACAATACCATCCTGCTGCTTTCCTGAGCAATAATCCATTTTCCTCATTGGGATAAATGAGTTGGCCATCAGTCTCCCAGTTCAGCCATTTGGGAATGGGATTATTGCTTCATAAAACTGTGCAACGCACTCCTATTACTGTTTAATTGCACTGGGCAGAGAAAGGGGGGAAAAGATTTTGCAATTTCTAATGGAATTCTTCCAGAGCAGTCTCTTTCTGTATTACTTTCCTGAATAGTTAAAGCAATGAGCTGCATTCCAATCCAAAATTTTCCTCTGAACAAAGAGGGTAATTTTTTGTTACACACTTCTGCTAGTGTGGCTCCTCTTTCCAGTGCAGGCTCCTTTCCTGGACCTGGATGCTTAGTGTTCCTTTCCATGTCCTCTAGTGAGATCACACTGTCTTCTAGGTAAACATGTCCTGTAAAATCTCAGCTCTGTAGTCTAGCCTGAGTTTATATCCAGATTTCCTATCACTATCAGTAGAAGCTGTCCTTGAACCTCTTCATTCCTTCCATCCTTTTTTGTTTGTTGCCTGCAAGCTCTTCAGTGGCTGCCTCTTGTTACACAGAGAACCTCCATCCAGCACTCCTGTAACTGAGACACATCCTGTCTGCCAAAGTAAGACCTGGAGCTGAGGGGGGAAAAAAAGGGCTTGGTCTGCAATTTTTTCATTCTTAAACAGTACGGCATTCACTCCCGTCCCCAGCATGTTTTTCCAACACTAATCTCCATACTCTGACACAGCACTGAAAAGTCAAGATGAGTTCAAGGCAGCTATGCTCAGTTGGAGAAAAGTCTGAGTCCCTGCCTTTTAATTATAAAACCCTGGCACTTGTTTCCCTCTAGGAAACTTTATCAAATTTCTTTAAATATTTTTTATTATTATTTCAGGAGTTCGTTGAAGTCTATTCATCAGGAAAATGCCTTTGCAACAAACACGGACATTTTTGCCAGCCAAAGCATTCACCATGGTTAGTACTCCTTATAGATTTTTCCCTGTGAAAAACTGAAAAAGAAAATGAACAAGGACTTTCCTGGTGAAATATCTTCCCTTAAAAAATGGAATGCTTCTTCGTAGGAAGTCTGAAAACTTGTACCAAAAGCACATATCTGAAAATTTCTGTCAGCGTAAATTTCATAGGAAATATAAAGCAAGTAAAACCAGAAGATTTCTCTGAGTGCCATTGAAAAGGAATTGGTAGAACTAAACCTCAATGTTTTTAAGAAAAGAAAATTATTTTCCCTGTGTAGGAAAAAAATAAGGAGATTTCTGGGCTTACTGTGACCCAGACAAGCCTTCTTGCCTAAGCTCTGCCTTGTGCTGTCCCACACTGCTCCAAACACTTGTGCCAAAACCCGTCCAGTTACCTGTCCTCTAGTGTCTTATCAGTTACTCCTGCTTACTGCTTACAGATTGTTCCCATTGCTTTCTATTAGCCAAGCAGCCAGTTGACCTTCCTGCTAAACTCCGTATATCTCATTGCAGTAAGTTTTTCCCAAACCACATCTGCACAGTTTGTCCAATTCATCTATCACTGCCCCATGGCCTGTGAGCTCTCTGGGGTTCTACAGAGCACCAGGGAGATCCAGTCTCCACAGGGCTGCAGGTCTTAACTGAGATTCACAGATGTTCTTGTAATGCCAATTAAAAAAACCAACCAAACCAACCAACTGCCAGCTAAACAGAGGGAATCTGACAAAGCAGAGCTTCAGCGCAGGAACCAGCTCATAGTTTTATTTTCAAATTCAGTTTTCTACAGTGGAAGGGAAAATATTCGGCACTGGCAGTTAATTGTTGGCAGGCATGGACTAACACACTGCCGCAACTGGGAAGCCCTCAGCTGTAAGCTCAGTGTCTTTAATCATATCTCCTGTGGGGAGGATGCCCATTCCGACAGGAGCCTCTGAAGTGGGGCTGAACTTCCCATTGTCCATGCACAGCTGGTGATGCGTCAGGGTGAGAGCCCACAGCACACGCTGCAGCAGCAGGGAGCTCCGTGGGTTTCGGTTCCCTGTGATACTGAAGCTCCCTGGCAGGATGTCAGCATGTCCGGCCAGTGAGGAAACATGTTGGTATTTTTAACAGGAGGTTAGAGGGGTGAGACACTGGGACAGCAACAGGTCAGATGAAAGGCTTGGCAGGCCAAGCGCTCAGACACACTTTCCTCCAGTGAAATTCCGGCGGGAGATCAGCTATCAGACTCTCTTCTCCTCTCTACTGTTTCTGGGACACGCACTCCTACCTCCCGCACAACTTTTCTGTTTCCAAGGCAACTGCATGCTGCTCACCCCACATCTCAGCCCAGATGACCGTGTGATTTCACTCGGTCAGGGAGGCCATAAAACATGGCAGCCAGAAGGATCGCACTACAGCTTGACTCACTGTGATATTAGTGAATCCTAGAGGACATATGAAGCTAATGAAGGGTTGTTCAGTTTGTTTTTTCATTAGGGCTCTTATGATGAGACCTAGACATGGTGTCACTGCTTGGAGACAGCATAAAGAAAAAAAATACTCCAGAATCGCAGGCTTCAAAGAACAGATTCCAATAACCATGTTACTCAGTTTCCTGAAGGAAGATAAATACAAGAAGTCGATTTCATAATTGTAACAGGACAAAAATACACTAAAAATTCAAAATTTATAACATCAAGTAAGTTCACACCAAGATCAAAGATTAAAAATTGGCTACATTCCTACAAGTAAGAAATGGCTCAATTAAGTGGTGCAGCTCAGTGTCAGGAGATGTGAACCTGGTGCCTTGCTCAGTTACAGGCTTCTGTAAGGATTTTGGAAAACTCATACAGGACATATATTTCCTAGGGTTGTTTTGCAAGGCAATACTTATCTCTACCTGGAAATTAGGCTCTGTGACTAGTTTTTCAGACCCCAGCCCATAAAGTACTACCAACATGTCAATTCTTTTTAGGAAGTGAACAGAAATAATGTATCTGGATGCCTATATGTGTGTAGCCCTTCATATTTCCATGGCCTTAATCCTCTATGTCTTATCTCTCTAGAATGGGGTGAAAATAACAATTTTGAGGTAATTATGTATTAATGTGGATAACAGCAAGACAGTAGTGTCTTTGTTGCAGAAGCATTGGAGGAAGATCTAGTTCAGGACAATATGAGAATGGGGCAGATATAACACATGTGCCCACAGCAGGTTAATTCACAGGAAACGGTGAGGACCCAGCTGATCAAGACTGCTATGCATTTTGCAGTATTTGGCTTTTCCATGCCCACAGCAAGTAAAGGATCAAAAGATGCTTTACCCCAGGTATAACCCACAGCTGGTTAGAAATTCAGTATTTTCTCTTGTAAAGTTTATTAAAAAACCTCCTTGCAAACTTTGTCCCATATGTCAACCCTCTCAAATAGTGTCCAAAATCCCACTGGAAAAAATTCTAAATGCTAAAGAAAAAGGGTCGATGTTTGTATGGATATTGTAGTGGAAATGACTTTGAGGTCATTTTGCACCAGCCTTGTACACTTTGATCATGTCCCTAGTCTACGGAATAGCTCACAGCCTTTGTCAGATCCATTCACATATTGCTTCTTGCCTACAAAGCAAAGCTCTTTCAGAAACAGGTGAATGCTCCACTGGACGTACAGTTATGGGATGCTTGCCATCACCTTGCACACTTTGACTTGTCCCAGACCATAGGATAAAATGGAAGGAACAAGGGGCTGCGTGGTAGAGTTCCCAAGAAACTGAGAAGCAATAAGTAGCCAATAAGTTAATCTGTTTTCCGGGATAATTTTCAAGTGGGTCCCAACTCTTAACATAAGACTGAATATGTGTTGATGGTTAAATAAGCAAACAGCTCATAGCACAGTTTTAGAATTAGTGATTGCAAGAGGCAGATCCCAAGTGCTTCCATTGGGTTAGTCATTTGCTCCTTCAGAGCTGTTCCTAGGTCTTGCACAAGCACCCGCTATAAATGAATCCTTCTCCCACAAGTTCTGTCCTGTCTGACTTGTTGTCTAAACCATGTCAGAATTATAATTGTTGGAAAACTGCAACAATCTACAGTATAGAAACAGCTGAGCAAAGCCTATCTATGACAGTCACATCAATATCCCTTCACTGTCCTAGTAAATTAGGTGGTTACAAAGAGATATTGAAGGAAAATATATCTACTTTGAACTTAAATAAATAGAGAGTTGAACATAAGATTAAACGGATCTCCTGCACTGACATAAAGATTGCCCTGAAAAAAACCTCCAAAGTATTAATTTATTCCTTCGATCTGAAACCTCCACTTAAGAAAACCTATATCCTACTCTAAAAGTAATGAAGAGGAACATCCACTTCACTCTCCTGCCATTGAGGAAACAGTTAATGTGTTCAGCAAAAGGTGGCAGTCTGAGTCCTGAGGAACTCTGTTTACTTTGTTAGTGATTGACACGACCATCTTCATTTGCTAGATGAATTGTTTTTTTGAAGATAAAATACTTTTCTTTCCAGTCTTTCAAATGTTGCTCCAGGAGTACAGATTACCCAAAAAATGTGCTGGATGCATCAGAAATAGCAGCCCCAGGAAAACAGTCATTGATAGAGCAGATTTTCTCTCTTACTGTTAAGTTTCCCACGCTTCTCAGCCAGATTCTGCTGGCCACAACTCAGAGCTTGACTCTTGCTGTGAAAGTACGGGAAGCTTTTTCCTCCTTACAGCTTACAGACCCTGGGTGTTTGAGCTGCAAGGGTTGGAGGCGACAACAAAGGACAGAGATGAGATGCAGAACAGCCCTCCATAATGGCTGGAACTGCAAGGTCTCTGATCTCCTGGCATGTTGGCCACTTGACAACCTGTAATACATTCATCCCTGTAATGCCTGTGTGAGGGAGAGGAGAAACTTCACCATCCAGCTGGGAATGAACACAAGGTTGCAATGGAGAAGGCAAAAACAAGAATATAACCCTGTGGCTTTCAAGTTCTAGACTATCCAGTTCCCTCTTCTGCACATCATCTTGCACCTCCTCCTCCATCCACAAAAAAGACAATGCAACTGAAAGGATTCTGTTCAGCTGGATGTGTCTGTAGGAGTCATTCTGCTATGGCAACCAGAGGTAACATACAATGTAACAGGTTACTGGTTTATTCAGCTCACACTACGTCTGGAATCTGTAATAACCTCATGGAGGAAACATCTCTTTTTAGGGTACAGACCTGAAGGCACATTGATGCTTAAGGTGCCTACCAGCAAAGAGTTCAATCCTGGTTTTTACCTCTCTTTCTAAGCCAGCAACTCACGCTCAGGTTTAGTTCTTCTCTTCTTATAAATTAGAATTCTGCATGTTCAGTGGAGCCTTGTGAAATTTATTACTTAGCTAATAACTTGCAAATTATTCTGGGCATTCCTAATGTTATCTGTATAAGACAGAACTGTCTGGAGGCCTTATCACCAATCAGGATCCCATTGTGTACAGAAAACATAAGACCCTATAAAAGGTACTACAATGGAACAAAACACCAGCACATCTGCAGATGCTGCAGAGGATACCATTTTAACCTCACTTTTTTCTGAAGTCTCCCACTCTGCATTCAAAATGTTCTGCAAAATCCCACTTCCTGTCCTGACCCCATGGCAAGAGGGAACACGGAAAGCAGGGAGAACAGGAAATTCCACTCAAATTCCAGCCGCAATCATTTCTGTGAACAGGAGACTGCAACAGAGACTGCAGCAGATGTCATGTGCCCAAAGAGGGAACCAGTAAAGAACAATGTCTGGGACAGGGTGCATATTGCATAGACAGCCCCTTATCCTTGTCTTATAGACATCAATATTATTTAAGAATTGTGTGGATGCTTGGACTTGAAGATCTTGAAGGTCTTTTCCAACCTTGATGATTCTATGATTACATAAAGAAGACTAATACTGCTGGAGGTCTCTGGTTAAATTCCTTGTTTCCAAAGGTTGCTCCTTTGCAAATCCACCACCAGTATTTTTCTGTAGGAAAGAAACCTTTTCTGTTGGGCTGGGGATATTGCCAGGTCTTCCTCTTACCTTTCCATTTGCCATCTCCCCAAGGGACTTTCCAAAACAATGCAAAAAAAGGAATCAACATCACTCTGACAAGTTGTCTCCTGCTACTACGCTGATAAAAATGATCTTCCTTACACCACACTTCTTGAACCTGACATTTGTCCTGAATCTCAAGTCATACACACCGTTCTTCCATTAACATGAGTCATTCTGCAGATGTTCTTCTGCTACTCTTAGTGTCATGTCAGAAAGAATCATTGACTTATTGTCAGCAGATTCAGCCTGCCATGTTAATGATGTCTGCAGAGCCTTTTTCTCTGATCATCTTAGTCTACATCCCCAAAAAATGCTGGAAAGTACTTGCTGAGCTGTAGGATGTCAGAAGCAGAGGAAGAATTGCCTGTCCTGGACTGATGCTCTGCCTGGAGTTTGAAGGATAATTTGCCAAATTTGGAGTATTCATGCTTGAAACAGAGCAGAGAAATAGTTTCTTCTCAGGAACTTGCAAAGACCCAAACTGCCTATATAGAAGTCAGGGTGCTTGTGATACTTGTAAGAATTTCAGGAAACATAATTGACTTTCTCTACAGAGATTATGTACATTACATACAGGAATCTTGCCTGCTGTCTCTTGCACAGGAATCTATACTGGACTCTGCCTAGTTTGAGATTCTTAACTGTAAAACACCAGGACTTCAGAATGTACCGTTGAATAACAATAGAAAAGACAATGATAGTCTTTTGCCTTGAATCATACATAAGCTATTTACATCCCTTTTGGTTTTAAAACAGAGAGCAAATGGGTAAGAGACTTCCTTTAAGGGGCAGGGACCATGGCAAATCCTGCTAGCTGTTTTTATTATTCCACCAAGTTGGTGTCTTGAAAGATTTATTAACTTATTCTCTTTATTGGTCTTCTATTTCTATTTTTAAGTTTCTAATGCTGCCCCTGTTCTCAGGCACTTCACAATGGCCTTTCTGCAGTCAATGGAGATCAGTCTCAGCCTTCATCTTTTCCACAAATGGGAACCTAAATGTTTGTGGAGCACAAGGGTGTCTGTGGTTGTGCTAAGATCCAGGAAATGAAGCCATTGAGCCAATCTTGTGTAAATCAGCACTGAGACTTTACCTAATTTTTGACAGGAATGAGAAAATCCTTGCAAGATTAGACTGCAAGCTTCACAGAGTCCATTTTCAGCGGAGTGCCAATTCTTGAGGGAGGTGCACAAAACCTTCCTAAGTCTTATTTTCCTCTTATACTAGTTCTCCTCTGAAATCTTTAATTGTTTGAGACTGGTTTGAATTGTATGGCTTGAGGCTTAACACCTTCATGATCTGAGTGGGACTTCCTTTATTTAACCACAAAGGAGCAAGGCCTCCAGCAAAGGCCTCCCCATGCAGCAGGCAAGGAGATGCACATGTGGACACTGCTAACATAGACATCATCCTTAGCCCTGGGGCAAAGTGAAGCTACCCCACAGGCAGTGGAAATGCATACAAGAGTCCTCATGCCCCCTCAATGAAAGGGGCTGCAGGAACACACATCCCCCTCTACCATGTCTTGACTGCAGTCCTGTCTTGACATGTGCAGCATGAAAAGCAGCTATCTGGCATCTAAGGGAAGCCCCCAGACCTGGCAAAAGAAGATTCACACCCAAGAAAAACTGAAACTGCATTGCATTTCTCTGTGCCAACTGGAAAAGGACAAAGAAGAGTAACACGGAGCACTTCTGGTTCACCACAGCTCATCTTTGCTTAGGATGCACCTATCCCTTACAGTCCCATCCCAAATGCAAAAGCCTATGGTTGAGGCTCAGTGTTTTGGTATATGCTCACACCTCGTTGTGCGTCCATATTCAGCAACCATCAGGCCTGTGGGTGCACAAAGTTTCAGTGAGGTTCAAATGAAATTGCTCATTTGCTCCCACCACAGTGGTGGACAGCAGGCTGTGATAAAACAGTCCTACTTCGGAGACAGACAACCATCTTGGCTATAATTAAAGCTAATTATTCAAAGGCATCCTGTTCATGTAGCACTGCTCAGAAGCTCCCTGCATGAGCATGTAGGCAGCAGGGCTGTTTTTCTTCATAAAAACTTATGAGGAACACTGCGCAGATTAACAGCTTTAATGACAAAAATTACCGCTTACAACACTGACTTCAAATCAAAGAACAATATCTGCAGACAGATATTTTCATGGTTTTCATAACAATTCATTATAGGTGGCACCATGGGATTACATTTTTATTTCCCTTGTGTCATTTCTCTGAGACTCAGGTTCATTTCTCTTAATGAGGCAGTGGAAGATAAAGGGCAGTGAAGGCTCCTCCAATGCCTCTGCAGAGTGTGAGGAGTTTAGGGGCAAAGTGATAACTGATCCTCTAAAGGAAGAGGGAGGGCTTGGAAGGGGAGGGGGAGGGGGAGAGGGAGAGTGATGGGGTGGGATGCTCTCTGCCATAATGAACTAAAATTAAGACATAAATTCTCCTACCTTTGTTCAGACCAGATCTAACAAAAGGGATTCAGCTTTTTAATGAAGAATGGATCAGTAGCAAAATTATTAGCTAATTAATTGTAAAGGGAAGGGAAAGAAAGAGGGAGGAAAAATCTTGTCCTGAAAGGACAGGAATGAAAGTTCTTTTCATAGGCTCTCAGAAAGGAATGAAGACCCTAAATCTGTTTTACTCAAACAGCAAGGCCCTTCTCCACACATAGCTTGGGATGGTAAGGCAAAGATGCCAATAGGGTAAGCAGAGCCCAAAATGCGATCTGGGATTCCCCTGGTAGTACCTGACTTGTTATGACTGAGAAGATGTTCCCAGTGGAACAGAATGGAAAATATCCTGTGAAATAGGTTCCTGTGAAGACAGCATTAAAGTGTTCCTGGTAGTTGGGGGATTCCTGATACAGCCTCAGGGAACAGGCAGCTGGTTTATTTCTAAAAACCAAGATCATCAACCCAAATGCTTTAAAGTCTTCTGAGAACAAAGCAGACTGAAAACTTGTATTTCCAATCCACTGGAAACCTTCTCATTCCTGAGTTTTGTTCCAGCATTTCTTCCAACAATTTTGGTTTCTCATGAGTGGAGCAATCTGTGTTTCAGCAAGTTCTGCCCACCATTTAGGGCCTCAGGGCTCCTGGCATTTGTGTCTCAAAGGGACCAAAAGCAGAGAATTCAGGATTTCCTCTACTTCATGGATCACACTGGCACAGAAGGCTTCTCAATACAAAATAAAATTTCAATTTGGGCTATCAAATAATGTCTACCAATGGAATTGCTTTCTTTGGGCTAATTCTAATTCAGATCCTCCTTCTGTCTTCTCTAAGTAGTGCTTTCCTGAAAACCAGCATTTTAAGCTCTGCTAGAGCTGGGCAATAGCCTGGGAGCCTGGATGGGTAAATATATCTGACAAGCCTTAGAGACAGGAGACAAAGGGGCTAGACAGAAGAAAGGAGAAACCAAGGATAAATGAGATACAGCTAGTGGCATTCGTGTGTGTTTGGCCACAGTAAAGCCAATCTTGAGAAAAAGGAAAGAAGATTTTTTATTATAGAGCCTCTCCCTTATTCTTTGCTCCCAACTTTTCACCTCCTGAATGAAAAATGGAATCGTCACCCTTTTGGGATGGACAGGTTCAACTGACAAAGTCTTGCTTTATGAAGTAAATATCAATGGAGTATTTAGCCCATACTCTTTCTGCCTCCTTTAAATGATGAGGAATCCTTCGTGCCTTGGCAGGGTCCCAAGTCACACAAAGAAGTGTTTCACACCTGTTTTCCTGCTCTGCACCAGCACCAGGGAGCACAGGCTTGAAGACTGAAAATAGTGAGGTCAAGGACTTCCAAGGTCACTTCCTGTCCTGTCTCAAATGAGTTAGGCCCCAAGAGGTTGACCTTCCAAAAAATGTATTTAATGAATATAGATCTATGTGTGCATGTTTTATGTATCTGTCTCAAGAGGGTGATTCTTTGCCTTCTGCTTCCCATATTTTTCAGTCTTTTCACTTAAAATCAACAGGGCTTGAATCATCTCTCTCATTTAACGAAGGCTGAGCTTCTTGTGGACTCACATGACAGCAGGAGGTGCTGCTGGCTGAAAAGCCCAGAATGGTGGGAGACTTTGATAATACCACGAGAGTTGGTAACACGGGCAGAAGACTTTGAATAAAGCTGTCTGACCTCCTTGGCCCAAGTGCTTTTACAGTCAAGCAAAACAATTTCTCTGGAGTCTAATGAATAGACTTCTGTCATTGTTCATCATAATAATGCCCCGATCCTGGCAAGATTACCTAGATGCTACCATAATCCTGCTAATAAGTGATGATTATAAAACACACACTTGAGGAAAAGGAAAGGTAGAATTTGGATCCTTTGCCCCAGTCTCTTCCCAAAGGAAAACAGGATAATAAATGACTTGTGACTGTGATATATGACAAAGAAGCCTTACCACATCAGAGTCTGCTACAGCAAAATTCAGCCTGCTCACTCAGTTTTGTCCATACAAATCTTGCTTTATTCAGTGTGAGAGGCCTGATAAATGGGGGGGATACACCATACCGAAGACATTTAGCAAGATGGGTTGTTTTTCTTTCTATCTGGGGGAAACAGCTGGAGAAAAAAAAAATCATTTTTTTATAAAGCAAGCATTTTTTTCCAAGCAGCAGAACTTCTTCATATTAGTACAGAAATACAGAATTCCCCTATTCTGTGTAACTCCCTATGCATTCCTAGCTAGTGACTTCTGTTCTCTGTTGAGTCCAGCACCAAGTGTTTTACCCACACACAAAATGAAGATGCTGATGACAGCAAAGTGTGACATCAGACCAGAAAAATGAAAAATAAAAGACAAGTGGGCTAATTCTGGAATTTTCTTGGAATGAGGCAAAATTATGTCCCTGTCGGCTCACTTAACTCACCTGCTCTCTAGACTTTGGAAGGTGCTTTGGGCTACTTATCATAGGGCAGGTGGTCTAAAACAAGAGTTTGTGTCTAAAACATGAACATCTTGATTCTTCAGAATCTGGCCTATCACAACCAATGCAGCAGAGCAGAGTTTCTCACACTTGCTTTACTTTCTGTTTAAGTGTAAGTACTGCTCCCGATGCTGACATAAAAGACTTGCTTTGTTCAGATGCATGAGCAATGTGTTGGGCAGGTGAAATTCTTGCTGCATCTTGTAGCCTGAAAGCAGGGCATGTGATACTGGTATATGCAGTGAATAAAGGAACATTAAGATTATCTGACTGTGAGACCTCCACAGGTACAGTGTAGGTGTCTGGGCAAATTCCAGCACAGGAAACATTTAAGTACTCATGCAAGAAAATGTGTTTCTACTGCAGCCATTGTTATTCATTCCGGATAACAATACAAGTTCACCTCATTTGCACACCAGAAGTACGCTGGTGTGCAAGCCTGCATGAATTCAGAAAGCTGTATATATCTTTTACCAAAAAAATCTCGTTTTCACAATAAAGTTATCAGCAGTTCAGCTATCACCTGAGCTAAAAAAGCTTCAGTCTTAAGACGAGAGTCTTTCTCTTCCCACTGGATTAGATTTCAGTGGGAGCTAGTCCAGGAAATTGCTTTTATTTATATTCTCCACCCCTGGCAAAGTCAATGGCCTCATTAATCCGCTGATGGGCCAGCACCACAATGGAAACTAGAGATGTAGCAGGGAAGAGTGCCAGAGGAATTGCTGCATTTCTTCTCTCCCTAGTCTTCACCTTGCTCCCACCCTAACCTCACCTTCAGATCCCTCTGGCCAACTTTCACAGCTCTTGCCACTACCTCCTCTTCTCCACCTGGATCCCCACTCTTGGAGATAGAAGGAAGAATACAGCCCCAGATTCCATAGATGCATCACATCTGCTAGGATGGATTGGCAAAGGTTGAAATTAGCACATTGCCTCTGGGATCAGGCCCGAATAAACCCTCACTTTCTTAAATGTACAATAAAATTCTAACACAGGCTGCAGAAATCTAATTGCGACACTGATTATAGAGAATCCAGGGAACGTTATCTCCATCTCTGGCCATGGCTTGGAGGAGCTGTTACCTTCTTATTTCTTTTCAACCGTCTTTTTAAGCCAGAAGTGTTTCTGACCATGGATTTTAATACTGCAACTGGCTTAGATTTGAGTTTTATTTTCCATATAATTGGTCTTGCAGTCGAGGGACCATTAACCAGTCAAACAATGTTCAATCCCAATAACATTATCACTTAAAGGGAGCACAGCAAGAATTTCTGCTAACTGGTGGGCAGTAAATTTACTCTTCTAATAGGTTCATCCTTTATTAGGTATTTATTTCAGGAGGTTAAACCATAATTAGATTGCGTTCAGAAGCCGAAAAAGAAAGGTATGGAGATTCCATCCTGGGAATTTGTTTTATTTGCCTCTCAGATGTCCAAAGAAATTCTCAGCCCAATCTGTATTCCTCCAGATAGAGGGTTGCACAACTAAACAGCCCCAATGTTTCTGCCAGGAGTTTGCATTTATCTTCCCTGTGCAAAAGTTATTGCCAAGCTGTAATCTTTCCCTGAACTCCTGCGCGTGGAGCCAGCACTGAACCCAATTTGCTGTGGCAGATGAATATGGCCAAGGTGGTGGTCTGAATGTTTGGCCTAAAGGCACAATCCAATTTTCAACTGTTTCAAAGCTATTATGTCAAAGGCTGTTTGCATAAACATAACAATGGGCGAGATCCCGGGCAGAGGGAGGCATCGCCTGCCCTCTCGTGTCCTCTGCCTGCATGTGCTGGGATCCACAGCCCCACGCACAGCTCCGCGCGTGGTGCTGGTGGGAACAGCGAGGATTCCTGGAGCAGGGCAGGCGTGTGGGTGCACCACTGTGCCCGGAGCCCACCCCAGGGTCCTGCGGGCCCACACGTGCACACACCACTCCTCATGCGCACACATCACATCGCTGAGATGCTGATTGCAATCTTTAAAAACTTCAAACAAAAAAAAGAAGTAGATTCTGCCAGAGATGGAGAAGGGAGAATGTTAATGACTTTTTAAACTTTTCTCAAGCTCGAGGAACAGATGTGATTATTCAGTTTGTTACAAGAGAAATGTCTTGCAGCAGAGTGCATGTGATGAGCTGACTGATGATGTGGGAACCTATGAGAAAGCTGTTTCCCTTATTAGAACTGGAGGGTTTTCAAGTCGATGTTCTTTTTCTCTTTCCCATTACATACATACATGTATGTTTTTTCAGAGAATAGAAACCTGGGCTAAGCCTTTAAATCCACAATGAACAAAGGCAAAACAGCAAATACAGAGAATCTGCTACCTGCATGTTTTACACATGGACTGGGACCTTCCCTAGATCTGCCACAGTCAGAGAGTGTTTGTGCTTGGGCGAGATATATAGAGAGGACCCCATCACTGGGGTTCATCTTCAATTTAAAAGGTGGGAAGATGATACACTTACCTGTTTTCTGGTGGGTAGCTGGAACAGGAAATTGGTCAAATGACAGAAGCTGCCCAAACTGAACATGCTCTGCTATAAAAAATCTGCCATATATAGAACCATCAATGCACTCAGCTTATTAAGACAGCTGGCAAATTATTCTTTCTGATGGAGAGACTTCTCAAGGCCACAACCCTAGAACAATAGAGGACTACACAGCAAAACAGACTTGCAGCATAAATGTGACACATCCTGTGGCCATTTCTAGGAGTCCAAGTCCTCTGGAGTCCAGAGATCGGGATGAAGCCAACATCAAGGGACACAACCTTACACATCCCTGAGAATAAAGTCCTTCTCACCCAAAGTTTGATCACTGGTCAAAGCCAGCATTAAACATTAATGAATACAATGGTGTGCAGCCAGATGTGTGTGACTGAGTAACTAGTTTCCAAAATTACAGTTCTTTGTAAACTTGGATATCTAGAATCTTAGACAAAGGAAAACAAGATCTCACATTTTTCAAAATTTCCATTTTGGGCTAACTGCTGTTAGAGTACACACATTATCTAGAGCTGTAAGGGGTCACATCCATCACCTTTCAATAACATGATCTAGAACTGCACCTTATTTTTCACAAAGTATATCTCCTAACAGCAAACTCTTAAATATCAACTTGTCATCTATCTGAATTAACAAATGCACATCATTGTTACTATGGTTCTTTCAAACAGATCATCACTGATCATACAAATACAACAACAAAAAAAATCAAAGCCATTTATCCAGTAAAAGATAATGACTGCAAAACATGAAGGTCCTATCAGGGATAGGATGGGTGTGAAGACATAGTAGTAGTCAACTAACAAAATGCACACCTTGCCCTAGGAAGCCAGTTGCCTCAAAAAGATGAAGTAGATTGAAGCAACAAACAGACAATTAAGTGTTATGTTAGAAATACAAAAATAATTCTTTTTCTATGTAGGTAAAAGCATGTTATGTATTTTATCATATATTTCCTTCCAGAACCAAGGTAGGATTTGTAAATCCTGTCTTATGCTGTGGATGTGCACAGCTTTACCGGGAGCCACAAACAGCACAACAGACCAAAGGGTCCCCAGGGCTTTCCTTGCCTCTGAAACGGGACAATGACAATGGAGATAATTCCATTTTTCATAGGACATTGTGATGATTAATTAGTTACAGAAGGAGCACAGCAAACGGAAATTAAGAAGTAGCTATTTTTATGTGATCAAAAAATATTTTTACATCTATGTAAACACTGCCTGACACTCTGACGTGACAACAGGATCTTTCTGAGCTATGCCTAACTAACTTCCTTAAAGAGAGATTCTGCCTGGAAGAGCTTCTCTCAACCTGCCCACATGACCCTCCCAATACCTTCCACACACAGAAAAACCCACCAACCACAGCTGCTGTGCCTGGTGTACAGAAAACCAAGCACAGACACAGGGCTTGGGGAGCTAGGGGTGGCAAAAAATCACAGGACAGGCGCTGAAAAGGAAAACGTGACACTGGTTTTGCCCAACTCAGTAGCAAAACTAAGTCTTCCAAGTCCCAGCCTGGTGCTTTACCCACAAACGCATCTGCCTTCCAGGGAAGAGCTGCTGGAGCAGAAGGAACTGGGATGTACGGCAGCAGCAGTGGGAACGGCTGGAAGAGACAGCTGAGAACTGGTTTAATGAAGACCAGCTTTGTTAGATATTTTCCTGCATCTTGTTGTTTTAAAGATGTATTCCTGTTTACATTATTTCAGTGGCTGCTTCGTCCTTGGCTCTCCTGGGCCCACTCTTGTGGTGATCAGGATGTTTGGAATTGCCGTTGTGCTGCTGTGACTCAGATGTTAGAAACCACTTAGGCATAAACAAAGCATAGAAGCTTGGGAGGACCTGGAAGAACAACCCCAAAGATGTTGTCAGAGCCCCATAGAGACATCCAAAGGAGGTTCTCAGCTCCACCATGAGGTGTTGGGTGCACCAACTTCAAACAGGGCATGTGTATACCCTTGGAGTTGTTCTCTGACTCCACATGAGGTTTTTTGCAGACAGAGATTTCAGGGCTTTGCTGATTGAGGAATGTTCCCGTGTCAGGCATTTTGCTGAACTGCAGATTGATTAAACAAATAGAAACAAGAAGGAAATAACTGTAGGAGGGAAGATATGAAAAGTTGTGTGTTGTGAGGCTGACACATTGTATTAGAGCCTTCCATGACGGAGAACCTACAGATGGGCTCCTGCTGTCATATGTGTCTTGGGTGGTAGTTCAGCTGAGGGGGACAACTGCAGCACAAGTAGAAGTGAAAGGATGCGGGTAAACAATAGTGTGTGTAATCAATAGTTCTGCTACAATTTGCTCCACACTTGCTGCCAAGTGACTTCACTCTACATTTTTAACACCCTTCTGTTTTTAAGGATCTATTTCCCAGCTTCCTGAAGCATGACTGTGTCTAGACTGGAGGAACTAACAATGTCCTTTATCTCCTTTATCTATGTGGGCCCTGCTCCAGTCTCACCCTGATTTTCAAAACCATGGGTCAAGCAGAAGTTAAGATACAAAGCAACAGACTTCTGACCCTGACAGTGGAAGAAGCAGCCCCCCACAAGCAGTGGCCAGGACAAGCAGTCATAGAAACAGTCACAGAAACTCTGGAATGGAAGAGGGGACCTTAGTAGAAACCCAAGGATCCTGAAATTCCATCATTTAAACCACTGTTAAATGAGGATAACATCTGCCAATGAGGTGAAGACACTACAGCATCCTGTGTGAAGCCAAGATGAAGTCTTAGCTTTACCTCATGCTGGTAGTGCAAAGCTCCTTGACATTTGTGAAATGTTTAGAGAGCCTCAGATGAAAGATGATATTGGCCAGCAAAGCAGCATTGTTCATTAGTGTTAGAATTAAGTCTGCGTGCTGACAGCAAAGTAGGTGGAATGAAAAATGTCAGAGGCCCAAAAAAAACCTGCCAGCTTCAAGACACATAAAGGAAGCAGAGTGCTTCTCTCCCTCCCCCTTCCTTCCCATCACACTCAAATGTAATAACTTTCCCTAGTTCCGTGGCTCTCACATAGCTAACGCTGCGTCTGTTTGCTGGAGTCTTTACAGATGCAATGCATTAGCAAAGCCTGCCAGTCGGCATCCTGTTTTTCCAATCACTCTTCTGAAACTCCTCCACTTTTCTCAGAGGTTTTATCAGAAAGATGTTCCTCTGAAACATTTCAGCGAGGGGATCTGACAGCTCTTCAAACACCAGCTGAAATTCATTTGTTTTCCACTGCTTCCTGTTTTTACAAGTTCATTAGTGTTTCACCAAGATAGACTAAAGATTAGAAACTTTCACCAGCCATGCTCATCATATAAAGTCATGGGAGACTGTCTCAACCTCCACATTACATATGGACACACAAAACTATATGGCCTGTACATGGGTACATGCACATTGTATGTGTAGGTCTACACACACAAACACACAAGCATGTATCAAAAATATGTGTGAGAGATGTGGGCGGTTAAAAATCCTTTAGACTATCTCCACACTTACGAAGGAATGTGCCCACCCATGACATGCGTGCACACACACACCAGCATGAGCCCGTAGGAAAAGCAAAGGCCCCGTTGTGGGCAGCCTGACACTGAACCTTTTTTTTTTCATGGAATTTATGAGGCCTACAAAGTAAATAAGTGCCTAAAGGATCTCAGCTGCGGTGCACAGGTCAGGGCTGCTCTCAGGACAAGCGGGAGGCAGAGAGCGTGTTCAGATACATTCCTGAGGATTCACGGGGGCCAAGTGTTGGAGAGCAATGAAGAAGGCACTGTATGTGCTCAAGCATCTAGGCTTTTAGCATTATCTGTCTGGTACATTAATATGCTAATTTTAAGAGAAGAAACTGGAACTAATTCTATGTATCATTCATGTAAGAGCTTCTAGGTAGCAGAGGGATAGGATTGTATCAAACCAGACATAATAACATTACTTTTGATGTATTCTAGACCAGCAGTACACAGTATGTCCTCCTATTTAAATAGGCTAACAGGCTGTTTAGTTACAACAGCAAGCAAGAAAATTGAAATCTATTTGTAATTTTCTCACTGAGGCTGCTTTCTCTTGTATCCCTGAAATGCAGCCGGACAGCTTCTTCTTATAAATTGCACTTGGGAAGAAAACAGCAAAGAGCAAGAACGACAGTTTTCACATTAGCAAATCTGTTTCTTTCCAAAGTGATAAAACACCAGATTGTTGTTAATAACAATGATTTAACAGCTGGCACCTAAATTGCTCATCTTTTGGTTATTTTAAATGCTTTTATTACTACTTTTTCAAATCTCCTATATTTCATCAATTCAGAAATTATGAGAAAAGAACAAACAGGGAAAGCATGTCTGCTTTGGTCTGGTGATTTTAAACCAGCCTGCTGTGTCAGCCAACAGAAAGTGCTGTTGATATAATCATGACAGGCACTGGGTAACTTACTGTACTTTTACATTAAACTAAATTTGTATGATCTGGAAGCTGGAGATTTCTAGTTGACTGCTATGAAAATGTCAGATAACATCATTTTTTTTAAGTAGGTTCTGAGGCTGGTGGTGATTTACAGTCAAATGTTTATGGATAGAGTCAAAACACCCACTTTTTGTTTGCCTTTGTTGCCGGTCAGCTTCTATGATTTCAGGGCTCCATCATGTGAACAAGATCAGCCTTGATTTAAAAATGGTTTCCTGGATGATCAAAATATCAAATTCCTTTAAAATTGTCCTGAGCTTTTAGCACCACAGAGCCATTATTAACTTCTTGCCAGAGACTATAAAATGGAATATTATTGCTTGGTTACACATTTGTTGTTTTGTCCTCTGCTTTTAAGGGGATAAAGCAACTGCTCTGTAGCTGCCCACTTTGAAACTATTCATCATTTCAAGCTATTATTAAAAGTATTAATTACTTCTAATGATCAATGAATACTTTATTATTATTTAGCTCAAACTTCATGACAGTGTTTGCCATCTCTTTATGTTTCCTCCAAAGCCTTTTAACCTGCCAAACATTGCTGGAAACATAATCAGGTGTTTTCATGCTATTTTCATTACTGCTCTCTCCCTGGCAAAACCAGCACTGCTGCAAGAGTATTTTATTTGATGTGTTTCACCTTCACCTTCAAGGACACTAGAGGGAAAATTACTGAGTTAACTAGCAGAACTTTCTTAGACTTTCTTAGAAAAGACCTCCTGTCAGTTCAAGCAATGGGCAAAGGTGCAGACCATCGCCAAGCTTGTGATAAAAAATATTCAACACCATCATGCACCAGAAATGAAGGGGGTTTTTATCTCATATCACTGAAAATTTTATCTTAACCACCCAGCCATGTAGCAACTGCAAGATCTTTGGCACACCATGAGCCACAGAAGAATATTGATGTTTCTGTTAGTCATCTGTGTTGTAAAAAAAACCCATCTGTCTGGTTTGCAAAGGAAATATCTAACTGAACCCTCCTACCTGTTGCCTTTGTTCAGTTCCAGTCAAACTGCTTTGTTATTCTTGACCTACATAATACAGGTAGCATGTTGAATTCTGTACAGACAGGTGGGGAAGAAAGCAATACCAGAGGAAGCCAAGTTCACTGTTTATCTCTTCATGGTGTTTTAGGAAGTTCTTTACAGAAACAGTGGGTTCCCCATTAACACAAAGAGTAGGATGTGCTGCCTTTTGCAAAATGTACTGATGTGGTTACTGAGAGAAAATCATAGCCTTCAGCACTGAAGTAGGAGATCAAAATCTGCTCTCAAGTAAGGTTGTTAAGACAAAACTCTACCTGGCATTTTCATCTGTTCATTAGCTGTTGTAAATGAGCAATGTATCATATTTACTTGAAGACAATCTTTTTCAGTCTCCCAAGTTCTTAAGAAGTAAGTGTAACCTTAGGGCTGGTATCCTTGATCTGAATAAAACCAATAGAAACATGGAGGAAGGGGAGGGAGAATAGTAGAAGTAGAAATGATAGCAAAGTTAGCATGTTTGGAAATTATTTCTATTGTTTCCCATTGAAAGTCACCAGATATTTCATGTGGAGTGTTATAAATTACATTCTGTAAGGAATAAGTTTTAATGATGTGCTTAACAGAGGAGAAGCACAGGGGCACAGGAGAAGCCATCTGGCATGATTTCAAAAGAAAAAGCCAAGAGCTGAGAGTAGGAAAATTCATCAGGCAACTTGGCCAAGGCAGCAGTAGGCAGTGGGAATAGATAAGTGAATGGAGATAAGCTTCAGTAGATCTTTCTTACTCATTGTTTCTCTGTCGCTGCTCCACCTTCACCTCCTTTCTCTCCAAGCCACCAAGGCAAGGTGAGATCGCCTGGTGTCTGCAGCCCAGATTTCCCCACTCTGTCAATACCATCTGGGAATCCACTCTCCTAAAGGAGTTTCCAGATGTTCATGTCATTCTGGTGTTTGTGTAATTCTGGATCTGCTCTTTCAGCTGTGATTTCCTATGTCTCCACCACGGCATTACATGGGCATCGAAACTTCACACTGCACAGCAGAAAGCACAAGAATCTTATCTAGAGAAGTCATGCTGCAGGTAGGGATAACTGAAGCTTCATTACTGATGCTCACAGAAGTAGAATTATCTTACTAGACAGACACATAAGTGATATGGTATCTATGGGATGTATCATCCCATTTCACAACAGCCTTCAAAACTGGTCAACTTTCAATTATCATTACTGTGATGATCATTGCTTGGAACATTTTTCCAATAAACATAGATCAATCAACATATGAGACACCAGAAAGAACAACCTTTTCAACATGTTGGAGAAAATCTCACCTAATAGGTCACTTGGGCCTACAACTTCCATACTGCAATCAGAGAAGTTACTCCATGTAATGGTCTTGTAAAGAGCTTTCCTGAGTTTGCACTTGCGGTGCCCAAGGCAGAGCTTACAAAAGACAGATAATAGCCCAGATGTGACTATAATTACTATTTACTGAGTCTAAAAACAGCACTTACAAATTTATTTTCTCCAAATTATGAAAATTTTCTGCAAGTTTCCTTCAGGTGCATGTTCCCACCAAGACCTTAACAACCTGGTTGGCTTTCCTCAGCAGCCATTTGTTGCCTTCACCCATCTGGTTTTCAAGGTATTGTCAAGCCACTTTAGCAACAGGTTTCCAGTAGACACTGCCTACAAGGAAGGGCTTTTAAAATCATAACAGACTGCCCTAAGAACCCTGAAATACCTCACTGCCTGTTCTACTAAAAGATAGTCAGGTATTTACTTTATTCCAGCCTTTTGAAACAGGAAATATTGCACCACAGTTCTCTGCAGCTGCTCTAAACAAGTGCCTGTACTGCTTTAGTAAGGTGTTGACTATATAGCAAAGGAGCACAAAACAAAGGAGAATGAGAATTTAGACTACAGTAGCCATTCCACTATCACAGGAATATTTCCTGTAGTTCAAATAAATTCACTTCTAAAGTGGATCGACCCAAGTTGCACAAAGGCACTTTAGTACAGAAGAAAATGCAGTCTGGGAGTAAACACAGAACAGTTATGGTGTCAAAAACATCCCCCCAAACTTATTCTGCACTGACTTCCTGCTCAGATAAGCCCTAGGAGATGAATTCTTTGCTCCTGACTTTCCCTGTGAAGCCATGTCAAACCCAGGGTGGTGGGGGCATGTGCCTTAGAGAACAGGGGTCAGAACTAGAGAATCTATTAAATTGTTTTCTCATTTAAACAACCAATAAAAAAAGTTCCCTTAAACTCTCAGCCAAGGAAGAAAGTAACTTGGCAAAGAAGCTTCATCTGAGTTATTTTACTGGAAAGATTTATATTTTGCTCACCACAAATATACAGAGCAGACATACAGCATGCTGCGTATAGCCTGTGCTCCTTATAGCAGAAGATTTTGGCAGTCCTTTCTAGGGTAAAGTTTAGAAAAATCACGCTGCTGGAGGCAACCTGGCTAGTGTAAATGACAAAACCAGCTTTTAAGTAGATAAGTTATAGATTCAGGCAGTTGTGATTTCAGACCAGACAGTACTACTGATCACACGATCTGGTCTCCTGCACAGCACAGGCTTTAGGGCTTCTCTAAATTAAATTCAACATCAAGTCAAATAGCTGCAGCTGAATCAAGTACCTTTTTGGAAGACAACCAGTCACAGAGGTTTCCAGAAATGGAGAACATACCCCACCACAGAACACCATACATCCAGAATTTCTCAGACATCCTCACGGCTAGAAGCCTTCTGCTCCCATGCAGCAGTTTGTGCAGCCCATTCCTCTTAAGGGGTCAACCTGTCTTTGGACGAGAGCTCATGCCTTCCTAGAAACTGTAGACTAATGCAGACAACTCTCCGTTCAAAAAGAATTAGGGTTAACACTTTCTGTGCTCTGCAGAGGATCTTCATGAGGACAGAGGCAGAGGGTATCCTCATTGTAGCCCTGGTGCTCCTACTAGGAAATATCCTACTTGTTAAAAGCATCTTTGAGACAGCTTAAAGAAAGGCAACTTAAAACTTAAAGAAAGAAAACCCTCACTGTGATAAAAGGATTTTGACAAAGCCCCCGACTCCTTTCCTTCTTTTTTAAGCTGCTTCTCATCTGCATTGGACAGGTAAAGCCCTACCAATGCCCCATTCGTGTCTCCTCTGTGAGCAGACTGCCCACCCAAAGCAATAACATTAACATTTTCTCTACTGATCTATCGAGCTAATTTATTCTTTTGGGATTGGGGCAGACAGAAAGTGCCATGAAGACTTGCAAGAGCTCAGCTAAAAACAGGAAGAAAATGACTGTTTCTTGAGGCTTTGCTGCTGGTGACAATAGATTTTGCAAGCTAAAGTGCATTTGTAGGGACTGCAGATTACTGAAAAGGAGGGAACTTCAGCTACATTAGCATGGTTTAATTTGGTTTGCACTTCGTCATGCCAAACTTTAGTGCCTCTCCTGAGATTTCATGTTCTGCCTTGAGAGCAAGGGTCTGATTATTGTTGAACTTTGTCTGCTTCATATAGTTACTCAGAAGTTTGACTGTAACTATCACTAGGCTCTCCAAACTGTCCAACAATTATGAGGACTTCTGAGGGTTCAAACCATTTAGTGAGTTTTCAAGCGGGGGTCAGCATCCGCTTGCTGAAATGCAGGTGTTTTTCTAGTATTTTGAGCCAGATGAGGAAGTCACTCTGGATGTCTCTCCCTAAGTGTTTGTCCTCAAGACGCTTAGTTCAAGGAGAGGTAGTTCTAGTTCCATTGGTACAAGGCTACCCTCTGTGGGAATCATTCTCAGCTTTCAATGAGGGCAGGGAGAAGGCAGATTGATTTTGATCTTTTAATTTTCAAGAAGTACATGCACTGAACCAACGCACCGGCTCTTGTAGCAACACAATTGTACAAGTATTTCTCGTTCACATTTTGGCTGTACCCAGCCCAGCAAAGTTCTGGTTTGTAAGTGATGGATTTTCAGGGGACAACAGGTAGTTACCAGGCTTCAAGTAGTTTAGCTTGAATACAACAGTGGCACATCTGATTTGATTACAGAAAAGAGATAATTGCATGGTTCTACCACACAGAACAAACAATTATGATTTGGCCTTATGCACAAAGAAAATCTTTTAAGTACATTGCTAGGTGAAAGTTACGTGATATAGAGAGAAGTCACAATAGGAATATTGACAGGAGAGCATGTATTTTTTCTTCCTCTCCTTTAATCCTGTGTTTAGAAACAGAATTTAGCAGGCCAACAAGCCAGCTGGTGCGACATCCATTATTTACTCTTGTTGGACTGGGAATCTCAACAAGACCCAGCACCAGTGACCTGACACTGGCAGCATAGAGAGTAGAGGCAAGAAAGATGCTCCCCAATGTCCCCAGCAGACTGTTCCTGCTGTCTCAGACAGATGAAGAGCACTGCATGTTGCTTTTGTTTGGAAAGAAAGAAAAAAGAAAGTCTGTTTATTTATTTATCTAGCAGCATCTTAGAAGATTCATTCCCTGCTCAGTGGACCTGATTTTCCATTGCCGTCCTGTAAGATGTAGTTTCTTACATCCGTATTACTCCTTCTATGATGAATTAAACACTGTTATTTTATAAAATAGAATAATGTAAACATGGTTATTTTATAAAAAAGAATCATAGAATCATTTAGGTTGGAGAAGACCTTTAAAATCACAGAATCCAACCATAAAAAATGAAGCAGTGTAATATTCACACAGGACAAAGACATCAAATTCCTGCATGGGTGTATGAGCTTTTCCACTTTCAGCTAAGAAGTAATCTCCACTTCTCAAATATTTGACATATACATCTGGATCTGCTTGGACTCACAGGGACTTTTGCCATTGATTTTTGTGAGTTTAGTTCCATATAGAAGTTGCATTGCCATGGCACAGATGCACAGACTCCAAGGAAAAGATAAAAGAAATTAAATGAAGGCAGAAGATGGTACGAGAAAAGAAGTCGCTTGTCCACTGAACATTGTTGTTAGTTTCCTGGATTGGTTTTTTTCCTAAGATACTACCTTCTCTGCAGGCATGCAACACCATCCATATGTGTGGGTATCATGGACTTTTTTAACCTTAATATGGGTGGGCCTGACCCTGCAACTGGGCACGAAGCCATAGTGCTGAAACTGCCCCATACAGGACAGCACGTGTCAGCTGCAAGAGAGTAGCATTGACTGCAGGAGTTCAAATGTGCTGCTCAAATCCTCCCTCTGATTTCTTGTTCCAAGTCTACCCCATCCATACAAGATCCAAACTACTGCTGGTTTACAACCACACTTAGTTTTTTTCATTTCTGAAATGCAGTTTTATTTAGCAGCAGAGTTCACATGGAAGAGAGGGAAATTCAGCTTCTAGTCAAAACACTTTCATTTACTCTATGGTCCCTGGGTGGGTTCTAAGGTATCCTCAGGAGTTTTCAATCAGAATTCCACTGTCCGTATAGTAAATTCAAGAGAGTTTTTTGCACTTCTCTGGGAAAAAAATGGAATAATTCCAAAAATATTTAAAACCTGCTGCTTTATGGAGTGGCAGCCTCCAATGTGTAACACATTAACAAACACACACATCCGGTGAGATCCAGAGTAAATGTTCTGGGATTTTTTAAACTAGATATTTTGCCTCCCAGCCCCCATCCCACAAAGGTCTTCTTGCAGAATGTGTCATTTGTGACCAGCTTTGGGTATTTAAAACATTTATATGGGGAGAAAGACAGATTGATGTGTTTAGTGCAGCCTGCACTCATCAGGTCTAAAGGCAGGTCAGGGAGATGACAGGAATACTAAGCTTAAGGTGACGGGCTTGGCGCCATGCTACATTTAAGCCGAGACTGAGAGTCCAGAATTCCTGGACATCATAAAGAATCTATTATCATTGTGGTCACTTTCAGCAACGCTGCTTTCATTACCATCTGTCTTCATCCACCGATGCTTAGGGAATAAACATTAAATATGGAACTTTTCATGGATTCAAGTCACAGGAGGCAGAAGGCAAAGCCATTCTCTAGGACTAAGATCTGGGACCACCTTCAAGCAGATGGAGGAAGATAAAGAAGTAAAAGAAGATCATTAGCTCTGTCGAGTTGAAAATAAGGGTTCAGTTTTCAGTTGAGCAATAATTCTCTTTTCAAGGTGGGCAATATTTAAGCAATCATCCCTAGAAAATTGGTCATTACCACTGGCTAATAACCGATTTGTTAGTTAATAGCCCAAGGTGAAACCAAGGGCACTAAATGCTCTGGCAAACCACCACTGACTGCAGTATTAACAGACTTCAAGGGCATCATTGCTATTATAAACCATGTTCATTGATTTATAACAACATAATATGTTTTATAAAAGAGCGGTGCAGTGTTCTGGAAAAATTAATCATTTCGGGCTAACCCACAGCTGACTGTCCACTGCTCTCAGTCCTATAGTGAACTGGGTAACATCACGTTTTTTTGCGCTTAAACTGAGAAGCACATTAAATGGGCTCAAGGAAGTGGGGGGAAAGGAAGGAATACTTTCCAGACAAAGGTGTGTGTGTCCATGTCATCCTGGTGATGAGATACAATGCCTGCTCAGTCTTCACCATCCACAACTAAATTTTTATCAAGGTCTTCCTAGTATCACATTCACATCCATTTCTTCTACAGTACCTCAAGGGCCATTCATAAATGGAGTCTCCTGAAAGCCTTCAGAGTTATTCCCAAAACTCGAGACAGACAAGAGGCTCAGAGACACATCCATGCCACAAATCACTGCATTCTGCTGAACTACAAGCTCAGCACACACAGGCTCACAGCCATCACCATCTGTGACATAGTTTGATCCCACTTGACCTTAGGTGAAGGCACTGACACCAAACTGCACTATTTTGCTGCTGGAGCGTGCTAGAAGCACATGCATGGATGTTACTAGAGCTCCGCTGATGTTTAGACCTTATTAAGTAACTGTAACTCTGGCACAGCACTGAATCCACAGATTCTGCAGCTTAAGGCAGTAGGTATCACAAAGCTAATCAGATCAGAGCAAAGCCCAAGCACGCCCACAAGCAACACGGAGCTGGAAGGCTGGAAAAAACTGCAGCTCCAACATGACCTGTGCTGTAGTTCTTCCCATCAGTCCCTTCCCTATCTCACTCCAGAGGGCTGCAGGTGACAAGTATGTACATATAGCACACAGGATTTACTATCCTTGTCAGCAGCAGAAAGGAATCCACAGACCTGGGCAAACATCTTTCCTGGGGAAAACCCACTAAGCCAATACGCACTTGACTCTTGTGAGCAAGGAGAGGAATTTCAAGATAAACCCTGTGCAGGATTTTTACATCTGGATTAGTGTTACCACCTGGCACACCAGTAATTCCAAGTGCTGTGGCAAACCCAGCTGAGTTTTGACAGGACCCACTCGGAAAGAGGAACATTAAAAAACTTCCACTTTTGTCAAAAAGTAGGATTTTCCTAATCGCTTACGTGGCTTGAACTGAAACTAGTCAGCTTGCATAAGAAAACTTTGGGCAGGGCTATTCCTCATGAAGAAAGATACTGAAAGTTCATTCATCCCTTCTGTCAGTAAATCTGTTCTTTCTGTCAAGCACCCATCCAGCCTGAAGGAGCCTCCATGTTTTCAAAGGCAGAGCATGGCAGCTCATGCAAGCTCTCTCAAGCTGTGGCATGAAAGCCTCAATGAGAGAAGCTCACACAAGCATGAGCTCCGATTCCAGATGGCCAGGAAAGCCCCTGTGATCTCTAGTCAAGTAGCGCTCCTTAAGTATCTAAACTACTTGAAGCTTCATTAGAATGGAAGTGCACTTAGATACTTGTGACCTAATAATTCAAGTGGGAATTTGGTGCCTAAATACCGTTGAGTTTTGGAGCAAAATCTCCAAGTTGAGAAGGTTTCTGCATTCCCTGCTTGTTGTTTCCCAAAGCAAATTTGAATCTGCACCCAGCTCTGCCAAAACAGACAGATAGATGAGCTAGAGCTCCCGTATGTAGGTACCTGCCTGTATATAGATTAATCATAATAAGGATCTGGTGTGGACATTTCAACCCAGTAATTTTAATGGAAATGAGGCTCTAAATCTGTATTATCGCACCAAGAAAAATGGAGCTATTTTCCCATCTCAGTTGCCTAATGGACTAGACACACATTTTCCTTTGTCTTGGGGAATGAGCAGTAAGTGACAGGCTCTCCCCTTGTTGTTAATGATCCTTTCTTCTATCGCCTGGCCCATGACAGCCTGCTGGTGCAGTAGCTACAAGAAGTACCACCCTATCCCCCCAAGCAGTCTGTGCACATGTCAGCACAAACACACACCTTGGGGACCAGCCCCCTATGCTTCTGCAGTGAAAGTATCTGGGGGGCTGGAATGTCAACTAAATGCAAGCAGGAACATTTGCTCTACTCAATAGTTAAGGACCCCATGACTTTCTCAGAGGTGATTTTTAATTCACAGAGATCGTCTGAGTGATCTCATAGGGAAAACTGAGCAGAAAACGAGCCAGAGTTTTGCGATCTGCCTCAGTTTTACCAGCCATGGCAAATGTGTTTCCACGCACTCCACAGACTCACTCTGTGAGACATTCTGAAGTTGGCTCTGCCCAACAGACCCAACAAAGATTGTCAACTGCAATGAAATTTCTTTGACAAGTTAGTAAGAACAATTGGAAACATAAATTCCTGCTGTGGATCCAGCACCTCGGCAGTTACTGCTTTTTTTTTCCCCACAGAATGGGTTTTTTAATAAAAAAAAAAATAAAAAGGAAGACAATGACAAAGAATTAGCTGTACGTTTGTGGTTTATTGGTTTTCCTAGAAGTTACTGCAATGCCAAAAATTAATTTATGAATAATAGCGAGCAAGGGATCATAACAAATTTCAAGCAAAGCAAAAAATAAAACAAAACAAAAAAACCCAACACCTAAGGAATGTTCTAGTTGGCAAGAGAAAGCTCCTGCGTCAATTCAAATGCCAAAAAAGGAGGGTAAATCTCACATACCAGCTTTGGAAATCATTAGGGGTTTGTAAATTATGAGACAATGTTACATTGTCTTCCCAAACATTTTTTCCCATTTACTTCTCTGTGTGCCTAAGCTCACACTGTCCTGGAATTTTACTGCTTTATGAACACTGATATGCAGAGATTTAGGAAAATGTCACTTCTTTTTTTTCCAGCAGTTGTTCTTTCTTTTCCTTTGAATGGAGATTGCTATGTATTACTCATTCCTATGTCTCTTTGACAGGGATCATTACTTATGTTTATCATAAAAAGATGCTCTGCATTACTGTCATATGGTTTGGGGATTTGTTATTATAATGTTGTAGAGCCCGGAAATGGCACAAAACAAAGGCCAGCTTTATTTGGCATACTTGGGATAGTCTTTCACTGCCAAGCTCCTCTTTAGCGCTTCAATATAAGTATCTTCAAGGTCCAAAATAGAGGAACGCATTTTGCATAGGGAAATTAAAATGGAAGCATTCTCATCTAGTTAAAGCAGGTTGAAATTAATAGAAAACACACACAGGAAGTTACACTTGTTTGTAGCACAGCTCACATTAGCACTATATGGCCAAATACAATTAGTCTAGATGTACTTAAATCCCACAAGTGCATGGAGGCACATTTCTCCATCATGAAGTCCCACTTCAGGACTGTCATCCTAAGAAGAACTCCGCAGAGAGGGGAGCAGCAGGAGAGGGCTGGTCAAACCAGATTTAAAAAGCACAAAGGTAAATTAGTGACACCATCAGAAGTAGGACTGGAAGTCTCGTGCATGAGAGGACTTTGCAGCTGTATAGGCTGTCATACATCCCACAGGCAGAATTATGCCAGGCACTATGAGATCCTAAAGGAAGAGGGGATACAGTCCCCTAAATATATCCTTCAGGCTAGCAAATTCATCCCAGGGAAAAAGTCTCTCCCATTGATCTGTTATTACAGAAGGGCTGGAAGCTGCCAGTGTGTTGCACAACACTGTACTGGAGAAAAATTTGGGTAAGGTACAAGAATTTGCCAAGTGTTGATGTCTAAATTCGAAGGAAATGGTGAAGGAAAGTCTTCTGGCTGGCTACAGAGTTTCTAGCGTTACTTCCTTCACTGCAATGCATCAACTCCAATTTCACCTAGTCAGGACTGGCACTGATACTGGATTGACACGAGACCTTTTTGTACGACAGAGGATCTCTCCATTAAACAAATACAATACTAGCTACCTGCCTCACAGTCATGCTGTGACTTTCTGTTAAGTATCCTTCATTTACGCTGCAAAAAAATGTTTTCTAACAGAAAGGTGAAAAAGGTTTTCACATTGTATTCCCTTTTAATTTCATTCATCCATAATAAGAAATTATATTGAAATTGAAAATAACATATTTACTCTCTTGAAAGTAAAGGTCCTTTTATACAGATACACAGATCATTAGGGGTAGGAAGGGACCTCCAGGAGTGTAATGGTTGAGAGAGAGTCTAAATTGGTTTGGGTTGGTGCCTGTAATTCTAGCACAACAACCAGCTCTCACCGAGAGTTCAACAGACAATGAAGCAACTTTGCTAGAAAGACAACAGTTGATTGAACCCATCACCGATAAGGAAAAATCCCCAAGTAAGTAAAAGAATCAAAAAGGTAAAACAGAAACTGTATCACAATGCCTTTACACTCACTCAGAGAGAAATGGGAGACAGCTAACATGCTGGTTTTTGGCCTTAGATGAGAGCTCTGGGACAAGAGAGTGTACACCAACACTCATAACCACAAAGCCACCACACACACATACACTTGCACCCCACATTCCAGAAGAGAAAAGGGTAAGGGGGTGTGGCAGGAATATAGCACAAAATATATATTTGATGCCTGTGGAAAAGTTCCTTTGTCAATCCTCATACAGACATCAGCGCACTGTGATATCTCCAGCCCACTTCTAGCTCTCATCAGCTCAGGGATTCTTCGAGGCTATAGCAGAGTCAAATGTAGAAGATACAATAGAATTACAGACTCTTTCTGTTTGCCAAATGCTTAGGTGATCAGTACTTGGGATCTTTCTTTCTCTCTCTTAGTAGAGGCTTCTCTCAGTCTTTCAGTGGCAGAGTATACAGGATTTTTGCCAGTCTGGTGGAGACAAAGCCAACATGATGCTGGTCACATTGGGGAATTCCTGTTATGGCGAATAGGCTTTTTGAGGTCTTGTCCAAGGGCTTTCTACAGGCCTTATGCAGAGCCTCCCTTTCTTCTCCCCTGTGGTCAGGCACCAAGGGAGGTAGAGAGTTAAGAGCTCACCTCTGCCTGGCAACTTCAAAGGGG